>DWNR01003799.1:0-11452 GCA_018250455.1 Polygonus leo | reverse complement strand
AGATAACACTTTTATAAAGTACTTATTTTAAAAAGTTTGTTATTTTAAGTGACCTTATTTGGCTAGGTACAGAAAAGTGGCACATACTACAAAAACAGTATTTAAATTAACAGAAATAAAGTAGGTAGGTATGCTTCTGTTTACTTAAAATCTATACATAATTATTTTTTAAAACCATTTAGCGGTTCTATAACTTTTGAATTTTCTTTACATCTCGGTACCTAAATTCCCCCATGTCACGTTGGTTGTTTGCAAACTTAATACTTTGTGATATTATGCTACTAAAGCATGCCGGTTAGAAGTATTTATTATATAAATTATGCATTAAGTTTTCTTCGTAGGAGAACTTTCAACTGCTTAATCTTCGTAGCTGCTGTGCAACAAAATGAAAAAATAGATACACCATATTTATGAGGAAATATTTTTAATTATTATAATTGTCAAGTAGAATTATCATCTTATCTCTAATTAAATGATGAAATTTAATAATAAATGTACAAAAACAATGTATGCGAGCATCTTTGCTTAGTCATTTCATGCTTGTCGCGTCCGTAATTCCACATGCAATTCTGCCTGCATTGTTACACGTTTCACAAGAATTGCACTCTCACTATCTGTGAATTTAAAGATTTTGTAAAGATAAAAGTAGCATTACTAATTATAAAATCAAAACCCACAAAACCTTCAAATTAGTCTGCTGTTTGCTACAATGGAATATTAGGTATTACTCGTACTCGAAAAGTGTCGGCCGTGAAAACTTAAGATTTACATACATTCAGACGTGGAGTTGCAAGCAGGTTTTGGAATAATTGAAATTTATTGTAATAAAGAAATACTCGTATATTATGTTATATTATAACTTGAAAATCGCGCGTAATTTAGAAATGGAATAGCTTTGCAATTCTATTGAAATCTATAAAAGCAATGGTGTCGAGCAGTCACTCGATTAAAAGAGCTTGGAGCGAGCAAGACTCCTGCAATAAATGGTACAAATAGACATAGACATAATCTATGTTTGCTGGCTAGGCTTTGTCGTTCGCCACGCTTGTCACATGCCGCACGACGACCGCATTCGGTCACGTTACATGTGTCAAAGACTCGCATAATCTGCTCTTTGTAGTTTGAAAATCGGTGTGGAAATTTATTATTGCATTTAAGTTGGGATGGACGTGAGGAGAAAAAACATTAAGTAATTTTGTTCAACAAGCCACCAAATGAGCACGAACTATATTAATTAAACTTAAACAATGTTAATAGTTATTCGTTAAACGTTAAAATAAACTTAAGGTCCATAATATGCCTTGAATATCGAGTGTAATTGAAAAGGTCTTCGCGTTAAATGTAGAAATGGAATGGCTTTGAAAATTATAAGGTGACGAGCAGTTATTTCAATAAAAGAGCTTGGAGCGAGCAAGACTCCTGCAATAAATGGTACAAATTGACATAGACATAGTCTATGTTTGCTGACTAGACTTTGTCGTTAGCCACGCTTGTCACCTGCCGCACGGCGACCGCAGCCGGTCACGTTACATGTGTCAAAGGGCCGCAAACTCTGCTCTTTGTAGTTTGAAAATTGCTGGGGAAATTAATTACGTTTAAACTGGGATAGACCTGAAGAGAAAAAGATTTAAGTTATTTTGTTTGACAAACCACAAAATGAGTACGAATTATTTGAATTAAACTTAAACAATATTAATAGTGATAATTGCACTCGATATTCAAGGAAATTTACTTTTGCCTTGAATATCGAATGTAATTGAAAACGTCTTCGCGTTAAACGTAGAAATGAAATGGCTTTGTAATTCAATTGAAAACTATTAAAGCTATAGTGTCGAGCAGTCATTTAATGAAAAGTACTCGGAGCGAGCATGACTTTGAAATAAATGGTACGAATAGACATAGACATAATCTATGTTTGCTGGCTAGGCTTTGTCGTTCGCCACACTTGTCACCTGCCCCACGGCGACCGCAGTCGGTCATGTGACATGTGTCAAAGGGCCTCGAACTCGGCTCTTTGTACTTTGAAATGACTGTGGAATTTTATTGCGTTCAAACTAGGTTAAACATGACTTGAAAGAGGTAAAAGCTGTTTTGTTTATAAACCACCAAAATGGGTACGAATTATACGAATTAAACTTGAAAGATTAAGGGTTTACGAATCCTATTAAAGGTACGTCATATAAGGGGTTTCTATATCTTTACAACAAGATGGCTGACATTCTAAATGACATTCTCGTAAAAGAGTTTAGAAAACATCAATTTACCAATAGAGCACAGCAAGAACAAATAATTTACTATTTAATAATAATGCATCCTATTTTATTTTCTTTGTTATAATACTGATCTTATATCCTCCTCTTCTTTCTTATAATCCTGATCTTATACCTCACGTTGATATTCACTCTTCGTTTAGACATCGATGAATTTGAATTAATAACGGGTTCATGGTGTGGAAAAAAATGCGGATGATTAAAAACCGCTACTCAAAATTTTAGAGGTTCAGATTTGAAGAGTTTGTGCGTCGTGACATTTTTGCTACTGTTATTGACGTCACGGACGTCCCTGTTATGGGACGTTACGGACTGTTATTGGACGTGTTAATGAACACGTATTACTTGTCATAGGAAAAATGCTTATATACAGTTTAACCTAAAATCTAAATGCATTGCTTGCCACACAGTGTATGCCTGGTGTCCATGTTCATTCACCGCACTCACAGTTTAATATGTCATGTGTCGTTCGATTCGCTTGGTCAACTGTCGCGCCGGAGTTGACGACATGTAAACTACAAAGCTGTTTTGTTTGAATGGATTTACAAAATAATTGTATACAAGATTTGTTTATTGTAGTGAAGGTATATTGAATTTTCGTAGATCACTAAATTTATATAATTTCAAATCAATATTAAGTGCATTATGTAATCTTTGTTAATCTTCATTAATGTATATCTTCTTAGAGGGCTTAACATGTAAAGAAAATGTAAAAATGCTATGCTATGTACAGTTTTACCAAAATACATCTCTGCACCTGCCTTGCTCAACTTGTCACATAGTGTACGCCTGGTGTCCATGTTCGCCACACAGCACTCGCAGTTTAACATGTCATGTGTCGTTCTATCTGCATGTTCAGCTGTCGCGACGGAGTTGACAACATGTAAACTACAAAGCAGTTCTGTTTGACGCGACAAAAATATAATAAACTATAAGTAGTACTGATTTCCAATTAATTTGGGAAGGTTTTAGGCCATAAAAATTCAACCCCTAAATGAAGGGGTAGCGGACGGAGCCGCGGGGAAAACTAGCAACAAATAAAAATAGAAATAAATAATAAAATATATTGTGAATATCATAACTATCGTTTGAACTTTATTTATGACAAATAATAAGACTGACAGCTGTATGTGTAAATTTCAGAATGTTCTTTGTTTTTTGTACTGAATTCACCCAGAATATTGCTTGCTATAAACTTTAGACGGATTAAGACTCATTCCTGTAGTGTAATGATTTACGGCTACATACTTAAGAAATACTACGTTTTAAAGACCGAGTTGTTTATGAAACATTTACTATTTCGTTAATATGAAATACTGTTTGCTTCGGATGTTATTTGTTTAAAGCAAACAGATGTTGAATATATGAATAACATTACACGTTACAAAACATTAAGATAACATACAGAAAATATCGAAACAGTCGTCTTTGAGGGCTTTCAACTAAATAAACTTCTGCTTGAAGAAAAATCGTAAAAGTTTAACCGCACCCGTAAAATGCTGGTAATATTTACGAATGAACACAAAAACAATTTGACTTTACAACTCTACATTTAAAGACGTTTTCGAAAAGAATTATGGTCGATTCTATAATTCCTTTTTGCATTTATGAATTACAGCTCTTTTACACTTAATACAGCTCAGTACTTTTTATTATTAGTGAATGTTATGTAATTATATATATCAGGCACTGTTTTTTTAGGCGAAACATAGTTCAATTGAACTCCATTAGAATATAAAGCATTTTTGTACGCATGAAGGGCATTAAGAATTCAGTCAATCACACGAAAATGATGTGATAAAAATGCAAAATCGATAAAATTTTGGAGTCTCCTATCCTGTGGAAAATATTTGTCGATACCAGTGAAGTTTTATGATTTGCCTCATCTCTACATCTATCTATAAGAATGATCAAAAGGTCTCACGCGCTCAAAGATAGTCTTAAAACGTTGTAAAGATCTACACAGTTATTGATAATTTCAGGAGTAATTGTGACATGAAAGGGACAAGAGAACAAGATCATAAAATAGATCAAGATCATAAAAATATGGTTTGCAGTCATTCTTTAAAATAAAAAACAAAGTGATTGCTTTATAAACAACATTATGGTGAAATGCACTTACACATTACTGATTTTTAGGTATATTTTCCTTGATATTTCCGAGAAAATTAACGACGCTATAAAATGAACACGAATCTTGAAATTATGCTTGGTTCTTAGAATTAATTCTTCCTACCTTCATAAAGTTTTTTTCTTATATTACATACGAAAATATGTTTCTTTTGAGTACTTTAGTGAGACAGGTTACTCATTACATAGATAAGAGGTCGGTACTAATGAGAATTTAATGACTCAGTTTTATAGTTTTGTTTAATGCATAATATATGATACCTACAGAATGAAGAGATTTCAGAATTGTTTTATTTCTACGCTTTTATATAACAAATTCGTGTTAGTGTTGTTCTAGTTCTCGTATAATCTATAAAATTTTGTATAATACTGATGTTCACAAATATCAGTATATTTCTAGTTGTCCCTATACTGGGCATAGATCTATTTGTTAAGTCACATGTTTTAGAAATTGTCGAGAATTGGCACTTGGCCACCACGATGGACTGCGGTCTAAATCCTTCTCATTGGAAGAGGATACTTATGCAATAACGATTGATGTTGACTACGGGCAGACTGAGACCAGAGGGCTGACAGACACGTCTGGGATAAGAGTTGATGGGATCGGGGCAGCGGTAAATAGAGATATCGGTTAATAATGAAATGTGCATATTATGATTTTTTTATAATTACGACAAAAAAGGTTTTTAAGAAGTGGGTTTAGGCCCGTGCAGGCTATTGCCAGTATAGTAAACTCCACCTAGAACATACGGCGAGACCAACACTTGTGACACTTAATGCATACCCCACTTATATTTTGGTGCTTATGCATAGGGTATGGACTTAACAAGCAGTTGAAAGTCCCATAGTGTACGATATGTATAGACAAAGGAATAGGTAGCATTTCTCTCTTGCTCATTTGACCAGTCTCTCGAACGCTATCCGATATAGTAACAAGCTCTTCGCTCGAGATGCCTCCGCCTTATTTCCGATCAGACTAACGTACGGCCCAGTGCTTGCGGATTGGGAAAGTGCAGTGACCCATAGCATTTATCAAGCGATTAGAGCCAAGCCCTGTTTTCACATATCGCTTCGTATTAATAATAAAAATCAATTAAACATATGACACTTTATAGATGACTGTAAATACATTTCTACCTACAGATGTTAAGTATTTATGCTGAATGTCTGTGCTTCTTCGAAATCTGTATTGAGACATACATGTCTTTTTTAATAAACGCTGTTTTATTGGTTGATAAACCATACATGTCTCTTGTCGTTGCCCATTTTATTTGTTTTGTGAGTTTTGTGGGATCAATAAAGTGTTTCGTTAAATTTGTTAAGATCTATTTTGTCGAAACTTTTTCTAAATATAGATAATAGTTGTTAAATCTTAAAAGAACTTTGTGGGTGAAAACCGCGTCTGAAAGAAAATGTTTCCGTCCTGCAAAAGATTTTAAATTCTGGATTCTAATTTGCCACCCATGGATGGGTCGTTATATCTACTTGGTAACAATTGAATACCCACTTTAGTTGGGAAATGTCGTAGAGAACTGCAATTTATTTTAAAGGATCCTTCGATCGAAAACTTTACGATCCACTGTGGGATTCGCGGACTGTTACCCGATCGCTCTTAGAGGAAAATCCAGTTTAATGAAACTTTTATCTTTATAGGTATTTTTGAGAAACGTAGTCGCTCAGAAAAATACATTTCATCATGGTTCTCTACTTATTATAAAACACGAATGAGTATAATGTGTACCAACTTTAAGTAATGCAGTTATTCAGAGCCAACTTATAATATAACTAGCTTACCCAGCAAACGTCGTTCTGCCATAAAAATTGTACAAAAATGGAGTTGGTAGTGGAGTTGGTAGTAGTAGAAGGGTTAAAGTTTAGGGATGTATGTATTTTTTTTAAGCCGAATTTTAAATAATATAACCTAAAAAGTGTAAAAAAATAAAGAAAAATTAGGGTGAACCACCCTTATCACCCTTATCGGATCAAATTGTGAATCAAAATCATTTCAGATACAACTTACCCTCACACAAAAAATATCATAAAAACCGGCCCAGGCATTAAGGAGGAGTTCAACGACTAACACGGATACAAGAAATATATGTATAAAATAAAATAAAATAAATCATGAAAAACTTACTCCAAAAATCCTTCGTAACATAACCATAACAACTAGTCTTATAGCAGTTACAAATTTATTTGTTTTTAATAAAGGTTGCATACTATAAATACTAGATTGTAGATTCTATCTAGCTAGAACAAAATGCATGAAATTTATTTACTTTGCAGTAAATGGCGTTAAAAAATATTTAATTTAATTCATAATATTATATTTTCTTTAATATGTCCTCTCTACATTATTTGTATCTGTATTCAAGTACACAGAAGAAACAGCTTTTAGTACGTAACATAATAAAAATTCTCTATAAGAGGAGGATACGAAGGGTAAGTTCTTCGAACGAAGTACAATTTTATGGTTCTCATTCGTTTTATTGCTTCATTCATTTTCGCGGAAGTATTTTGCGGTAGTTAAAATTGAGTAATAAGTGTGCATTACACAATATTGTTATACCTAAAGTAATCATTATTATGCTAGAAAAAGTTAATAATATCGAGCGATTAACAGGAATTCTAACTAAATGTAGACAGAATAAGCTAAAAAGAGAGTTGTGGAATAAAATTGCGATTTGAAGTATTTTTAAATACCTAAGCGGATGACTAAAATGTTCTTTTCATGTTGAGGATAGATACGAACATTTATTTTAATTTAAATGTACATTTAATTGAACATTGGAAATTAAATGGAAACATAATTGAAGTCATTAGTGTAAATATCGTAAACAGGAACGTGTTATTTAAAATTTGTGACAATGATTTTAGCAGACCAACATCATTACTAACGTTAAGTGTTTAAAGAAAAAAGAAGCAAAGTTTATCTGAATATTTTATATGACACTAGTCACTAGACTATTTGACCGAAATGCGTTTCTTTTGGCGAGCGAATTTTCTTTTAGTTCGAATAAAATATTCGGTTAGAATACAGAACAGGGAACCCATGTCGAGGTCCTACGGGAGACGTAGCCGGTGCGCCTAATGGCACGGTAGGGGACTCGTGCCTCGGGACTGGGGTCAGGGGACAGGGACTGCCAGGGGACGCAGGCGGTAACAAACAGCCTCCTGTGGATTTTTTCCAATTTATTACTAGCACCGCTGCGACTAAAGTCGTAAAAAATTTACACGGACTGGGGCGCGATTTATATGCCACGTTTCGGTTCTGCATAGTAAATTATTTGGTTTTCCGCACTTTTATTATATTCATTTTCATTTGGTATTTAAAACATATTTACATCTTCTGGTTTGATTGGTATTATTAATTTGTTGATGCACCTGATAAAAAGAATAATACTATATAAAACGAAACAATTATTGTTATATTAATTTAATATCTAATATATAAAAAAAAATGTGGAAAAGTGTTTGTTAATGAACTCCTCCGAAACGGATTAACAATTTTTATGATATTTTCTGTGTCTATTCTAAGTGATAAAAATGGCTCTATCCAGATTTTTTAATGATTTTTGAATACCATATATATTTTTTTAATGATTTGGCATCAAATATATTGAAATCCAATAAATAAACTTTCACCATTCTACCATCAACCCCCTTTTTCAATCGCAATTTTAGTATTTTCATTAACATGGCGAAACAACGTTTGAGCGTCAGCTAGTTTATTTATAAACTCTAATGAATACACAAAATACAGAACATGTTTGAATCATGGAGAACTAACTTGCTTTAGGAAACAAACAGTATTTGATCAAACTTTGCATCATTGTTTATACAATGCTCGTCGTTCTCACTCCACTATTTCAACTTTCCTAACTCTTCACTACGTGGGTTTTTAGTGTAAATGAATAAGATTACTGCGTTAGTGTTCATTCTAAATAAGTACATACACATTAGGAACTACGTTACTGCGGTTGATTAAATATTTATTTGTTGTTTGGTTATCTAAATTACTACTGATATATTTTTCTTAATATTGAATCAATGTTTTCCTTAAAGAAAATACCCGAATCACAATAGTGAAACTCATCGACATCGACAAATTTTAAAGCATAATCTATCATATCGGCTTCAACTTTCCTCCATCGGACTATTAATATTTTGTTCAATAAAGGAAATTGTAACTTTCCTTGAATCCTCGTTTCCAGACGTAATTAATAGGCCAATTGGTTAAATTTCCAAACGATTTTCTTTAATGCCTATTGTTATTTTTTGCAATACTCCGAACACATTCCGATGTAGAATGGGGAAGCTTCTCACTTTTTGCAGGATATCCACTAGCCCGTGAAATAAAGCCCCAGTATTTAAATGAAACGAAACGCTCCCGCAATTTTTCGGCTTTTTTGTATCTACGAATTATTCATTATCTGCGGACAGTCACAGGTTAAAATGCACGAATACGTTTTTTAATTTTAAATTGTAAATTTGTTGGAGTGCTGCCAAATAAATAATTAAACCATTTCGATATTGAAAAAAAGAATAAACAAATGAAAATGGAATATAGGTGATTGAGCATTGACTTACATTACTTTTAATTAATATTTGTCGAGCTTTTAAATATTCCATACAAAATATTAAACTACTGACACTTTTATGTCGAAATATCTCTAACTTCTACAGTTTTACATTATATTCACTTCTACGGCGGATTAGTTTTTCTAAAAAAATAAAAAAAGCTTGTTATAAAACGATTGACCACTTAAATAATAAGAGCGTATGGTCTGAGTTATTGTAACTCCAGCTCCACAAAGACGTAAACTAAATAATTTTTAAGGAATGTGTCAGTTTGTTTCACCGTTTCTTTAATGGAGAAAAACCTTGAAAACAGTTGTATTACCTTGACGATCAAAAAACATTCTTTTATAAACATACTTCAAATATTTTTTGTGGAACATTTGATTAACAAGGGGTGCTTTTTGGTAACACTTAGATATAAATATATTGATATTGCACATTACTAAAATAGCAACACAATTGTTTCGAATTTTTTAACCCTCTGCAATTGTTTCGAGTATGAATATGATTAGGATTTACCAACGCTTATCCACTAGCTGCATGGACTTTTATTAATACGTAACTGCAGGACAAACGTAAAATTGACCTGCACTAACAATTCCTCTCTCATAATCAGTTCTCCACATTCAGCTATAATTTTATATTGATAACGAGTATTTACTTTAGTATTTCCTACAGTTCTCGTTTAAATTTAACCACTGCTGAATTATCCGATGGCTGCAATTGTAAGTATTTATTCTTTATTCTTTTTTGTTTACATTTTTTTCTAAAGCATTTTTCCTTTTAGAAAAGACGTAAAGAAGAGATAGATTATTTTCTTTCTAATTTGCTCCTGAAATTAAGCAGCGTCTTAGTAATTCAATTAAAGAAAGCACGACAAAAACTGCAAACTGGAATGTGTCTTTTTACAAAGCAAACATTTAAGGAAAGGAAGTAAGGCGACTGCTCATCAGTCGGTGTTTGATTAGGCGGAATAATTGGGTTCTACGACTCGTTCAGACTCATCAAGATCTATTTTACTTGAACAAAACAAAAAAAAAGTGGAGTCACACTCCACGTTTTGTGTTTTGAGTTAAGTGTGGTCTGCCAGGTCTCAGAAATTGCAACGCTTCTGTGGTCTACTTCGTATAGAATTTTACCTATATCTAGAGTAATCATTTATGAACAGTCTACCAATTTGTGTTAATATTTTAGTTGTATTACTTCTACGCTATTGAAATATAGAATAATATTAATACATAACCAAATGCTAAACAAACTAACTAGACGATATCTAGTTATATGCTTTCAGAGTTTAATTTGATACCATTGACGTTTAGAATACAATGAACAAAACTATATTGTATATTATCACATTGTTTCCCATTTCATAGGAAGCATAATCATTGAAAGCTACTATACCCAACGTCACCTACGTACAGTGATTTATTACTCCCAAAATTTTGCCCCCAGAACAGATTCAGCAATAATACTGTGAATATACTGTTACTACTTTCCGGTTTTTTCGTCAGACTTTGAATAGTAAGTTGAGTAGTATTTTTTATAGTTATATGGGTAGCTAACGAGCTTGGAGTCCACCTTACGATAAGTGGTCACTGCCGATCATGGACATTAGTAATCATCTCCACGTGTGATTTAATCTTACCTAAGGTTGACCACAGATTTGTTGCTATCTCTGAGAAGCAGGATATTTGCCACGTGTGTAAGTATAGCCGGCTACCATGCCTTTACAACCAAAATAATTTTTTTTTCATGGAGGATTATGAGGTGCAACGGTGGCACCTGCCCGGTTTAACTAAATTCTGATGAACTCATTTTTAAGGCCAAGGCTGATGGTTTGATAATTCGATATGAAGAATTAGCAATAGGAAACAACATAAAATACTTAGTAAACAATTCAGTACGTCTATTGAAATTTATTGTATTGTATTACAGTTTATTGAAAATGAAACCTATTCATTGACCTATATACGGCGTAATTTTTAAAACAAGATCTTCGGCTCATTCAACCGTCGATATCTTATTGAGCGGAATAATTGATTTCCATGACTCTATCTGGTTCATTGAAGTCGCTTTTCAAAGGGTTCCTCGTACTATGGACAGTTTATGTAAATCTCCATTGGGCCAACGGGCCTCCAGCGACCCTTTATATCGTTAGGACGGTGGAGGTTACACTACCCGGTACAAACGTATCGCTTCTATCTAAAATTTATTGATATCCTAGTGGAAGTATTATTTTAAACAAAAATGTTTTAAACTTTTAAAAAAGTAGTAGCGACTTACGATAGTCGAAATATAATCGGAAGAACATATAGTACCTATTAGTTTAGATAAGAAAGTTCTTCGTCGACAAATATTACCTACAGATGTACGGGTTCTTGAAATTGAAAGTAAAAAAAATATGGAAACCAAATAACAGTGTTTGTCACAATACTCGATATCTCTTCCTTTTTGATACGTCAATTAAGAAT
>DWNR01003798.1:0-11453 GCA_018250455.1 Polygonus leo | reverse complement strand
CGTTACAAGAGACTCTGCAATACTCAACTCAAATAAATATTTAATTTTTCACAGAAAACGGCGGAAACTTATTTGTAATAAAAAAAATAATTAGCGAAATCGGTTCAGCTGCACTCGAGATTTGCGCTTAGCAACACATTCAGCGATTCATTTTTATATTATAGATTCCCATGATATCTTAATACCACCCATATATTGATTTTAATCAATATGACATTAAGTGGATATTAGAGAGAAAAACTTTGTAGACGCTGATTGATTAAAATTAAATGTATGGTAACTATATTCTGTTCGAATTTAATGTAGGAAAACAACATTACTAATTCGATACGTATACTGTATAATTATTTCATTACAATAAATTGAGGCAATTATGAACATCAGAACTTCATCAACCAAAGAGAAATGTACCTGTTCATGATCTTCATATAAAACAATACAATTTACGTAATTATATAGTACAGGTACATAAAACTCCCACAGTCGGATCTCGTACAATAATAAACACATTAACAAATAGTGTCACGTATGACGCAAATTCTGATCATCATACAAATTGGTAAATTGAATAGTCATGATTGGTGTTTGTCGCTAATGGTTCCCAGCTCGCACGGTCTTGCCGGATGGATACTCGGTACAACCCAGCCCAATCATTCAATTCGCACCCCCTGGCGACAATTGCATGATTGGGATGCAGCGAATTGAAGTGCATAATTCGTCCGATCTGATATTTCGCACGTCGCTATTTGCTTTATTGATTCAGCCATGACCCGAATGATTCGATGCACCTTACGGCATTCAGTATATTCACCCTTACAATACATATTCACAGTAAATCGGGACGTCTTCAAGATTTCATTCCGAATATTTCGTTGTTGAAAGTTCGTCAAGTATACCGTGTATCTCAATGACGTTCAGTAACAGTTACTCGCTCAGCGGCAGTGGCGATATAATATTGATTTTGATTATATTATATTTCTTATAAGTAAGTACTTCAGTGTCTACTTAACTGTTAGCTTACTTGACTGTAACAAATAATTTCTAATAGGCATTTGATTTGTTTGATAGTGTTTGCGGGGGTGGATGGTATAATGGGGCATGGTACCATATTACATAAAGAGAGAAGAGGGAAACCGGGGAAGCCAGTATAAGAGAAACCAAATGACAATTCAAAACAAAGTAAAATCCATTACATTTTTAAGCATTTATTATTTTAGACAAATAAGAGAAACATAAATATTTTATTTTTATAAAAATAATTACGCTAGCGAAGTTTTAATACAATGTACATACTCGTTATCAAATTTGTTTGTTTAAAATTGCTTTGCGACCGGTTTAAGAACAATGACCCCCGTGTTTGTGTAGCATTCGATATGCATATATTATTGTTGTATGTTTTGTCTTCCCGAAACGGTGGCAGTGTTCAAAACATGCAAACGTACACCCAACACAAACATTATGATAACACGGCCGCGCATGTGAACTGTGATAAGATACTGCTCGTGACGTTTGAATTTCTTCCACGACCTCCGACCTCGTCGACTAGCTTATTGGCTGCAAGTATCTTGCGTGACCTATGCACGAGATGCAGTGACTATTTATTAGAATATGCTGACCAATGTATGTTAAATGTATATATAGTGTGATTAACAACGATTATCATCGACATCGATCTGTGACTTTTCAACTAAAAGAAAATTAACTAAAAAAAATTATTCAAAGTTAGAACTCAGAAAGTAGTCACGTACTTATTACATAATGTACTAGCTGACCCGGCAAACTTTATTCTGCCATATAAAATATCAGTGTTTTTCTGCTATCTTAAGCATGTATTATACATATATATATTTTTTATAATAAATATAAAAGGAAAACCGGACAATGATGTCATACACCATTATTCATGGATATATATTGCATGTTCGCTTCAATGAATCATATATTATTTTGTTTTACGAATAAAATCGAGTGCAAGTAAATACGATACCATTATGATTCACTGCCAGACCCAAAGTTCGGCAGGTCGGTCATTCGATACACAAAGGCACAATTTTACTCACATTATTAACAAACATCTGTGTTAATATTACTGATGTAGGAATATCAACTTTCTATCCACATTGGTTTTAATATACATATTTGGTAAGAAATATTAGTAAAAGGTTCTAAATGTAAATAATGATTAGGTCTTTTGTGAGTATCTAACAAATATAACATTTTAAGAGAAGATGAGTTATGTACATGTACAATATTTAATTAAGAAGCATATTTTATAATATCGAGTCAGCATCACAGTATAATCGTATACCATTGTTTCATTTGAAACTAAAATAAATGATGTCGACTGTAATAAGCATAATTAATAGTAATAATGCGGAATTACATAATCTTGTAGTCTAATAAATTGACAAGATCTCAATAATCATGCATAGATATAGAAAATTACAAATGCTGTTTTATATTTTCCAGTGACCATTATCGTGGGGCTCTTGATAGTGGGTGGCACTGACGCCATGTACCCCACCGGCGAGGAGTCGAAGGGCAAGAACAGCCTGATCACCGGCGACCTGCTTATCATCTTGGCACAGGTCATCACCGCCTGCCAGATGGTGTACGAAGAGAAATACGTCACTGGTGTGTATATGTTGAATAAAGACAAAGACACAAACAGGCGTTCAATTAGATAAATGTACTCAGAACTCAGGTAGTTCGACCGGGATGGTACCATTGCCACCCTCATAATCCTGCGTGAAGCAATTTATTGTGTTTCGGTTTGGAGAGGCGTAGTTTCCGGCTGTACTTAAAAGTGAGGCGAACATCTTAGTCGTCAAGGATAGCAACGCATCTGTGATCAAACTTATGACTCAATCGTACTTGAGAATGATTACTGATGCCCATGGACGGCAGTGACCACCTACCATCCGGTGGACTGCATGCTCGTTTGCTACATTTACACAATAAATTATTTTTATCACAGCCCATTATCATCCCACTGCTGGAATCGGGCCAAGTGCGAATAGGTAGATTTCACACACTTTTAAGATTTACTAAGCAAGGGATTAGGTTTCCAGGATTTCACACGTTTTCCTTTACCGATAAGCAAATTATATTTTATTTTAATAAACACGATTTTGGAAAATCTCGGGTGCGAGCCTGTGTTTTGGTCCCGGAGCCCCCGCGGGATATCACAGAATTTTTAACCACTAGATTATCATTGACATATACATTATTGATTAACAAATAATCAAAATGCTCATCCAAAACATGTGTATTTCGAAATCTGTTTTCAAATATAAAATTCTGAAACTAAAAAGTGTTTGTGTGCATTGGCAGGCCTGAACATAGCCCCGATGCAAGCGGTGGGCTGGGAGGGCGTGTTCGGGTTCTCGGTGCTGTCCGCGCTGCTGCTCGTGTTCTACTGGGTGCCCGCCCCGCCGCACTTCGGACACAACCCCAGGGGCACCATCGAGGATGTTATCGACGGATTTGTGCAGATTGGTATAGCTATACGAATATTATAAAGCTGAAGAGTTTGTTTGTTTGTTTGTTTGTTTGAACGCGCTAATCTTAGGAACTACTGGTCCGATTTGAATAATTCTTTCAATGTTAGATGATTTCAATAATTCTTTGAATGTTGCAAAAATGGGAAAATTTGATCCACTTACTCTTATATGACGCAAATGAAGTTGCGCGGGTTAGCTAGTGCTATTATAGTATTGTAATGGTAATGGTAAAATGAGTTTGAGTTGTCTTGCTATCAGAGTCCATCTGATAGCAAGACAAGTTGCCACAACCCAAGTAGTGAAGGATGACTGTAATCAAACTGAGAAAGGTTAAAAGTCCTGCCCGAGGTCGACCACTAAGGTGTTGCTACCCTGATGACCGAGATAGTCGCACACTGTATAAGTGTGACGGGCAATCATATTTTTGCGATCGGAAATCAAATTAATAAACAAACAGCTGATATGCGCAGTATGAGTGTGACGATAATATCGCCCTCAGCAAACCGCATACCGCCTCAACCGCCATTTTACCATACCATTATACCACATTAGGTGATATTGTATTCCACCAGTGTATGCAATATCACCTAATATGTAAAATGAAAAAATTTGTCACTATGTGTGTTTTATTCCCAACCAGACATCAAAATGATGTGATTGAGCTTTCATCTTACAAACACATAACAAAACATTATGTCCCACGTGTAGGTATACCGGTCTCCTCTGTGAAAGAGAAAGGTTTTATATTTTGATTTAGATTCTACCAATCTGACTAAAGAAAGAATCTGTGAAAAGGTCGACTCTGTGCACCTTTGAATGTGCTGGAAAGTGTAGATCAAAGGTGCCTAATAAAAATTAAACCACCCCGGTGACAACATGGAATGATAACCATTAAAATACCAGTGCTGCAACATTGTCCACTGACATTTTAACAAATTCTTTGAAAATATTACTTGTTATATAAATTCTGGTTGAGATGCTAATACAGATAATACTAAGTAATAGACAGTCAATAAGACATTCACTTTAATCAAAGTAAATATATTATAAATATCTACTGAACGCTTTACAAATGACAGTTTACTTGATGTTGAGCAATTACATTTTTTAATTTCAGGTCACAGTCCAGCCTTGATCATTTCTATCCTTGGTACTATAATATCAATCGCATTCTTTAATTTTGCTGGTATCAGTGTCACTAAGGAGATGTCCGCTACCACCAGGATGGTCTTGGATTCTGTAAGGTACGTTTTATACGTCAGTATTATTTAAATATTGACCTGCGAATGAACACTTAGATTACTGTGATTATAATTCTGTATTTAAAGTTAACGCTAGTAAAATCTGCGATATTGGTAGAGCGCTAATAGGAGCCCTGAATTTTTTATAAGGTACACAATAATTCTAAAGAGAGAACATACAAGGATAAAAAGTTATATGAAGTTACAAGGTCTTGAAAGAGTAAATGATAACTCTAAAATCACATGCTAAAGTCCTGTCGTAACAACCTATTATTATCCCACTGTTTCATAACAGTGTGATAATAATAGGTATATATAGTTTCATATAGTATATATAGTTTCATCGTTTAGTTTCATAACGATACGATGATTTAGTCCGCAATCCACCACATGAGTAAATTAGTGAATTTTCCACCTTTGAAAGTGTCTTATGCGTGTAGGCTTCCTCCAAAGTTTTCCGAGTATTTCAATCATGTGTCTTCCGTGCAAGAGGATACTTTATCTAATATAGTCCAAAAACTTGGGGATTCCAGAACATTCGTGATATGGATGGTGTCGTTGGGCGTACGTTGGCAGGCGTTCCACTGGCAACATCTGATCGGCTTCTCGGTGCTCATCCTAGGCATGTGCCAGTACAACGGCATATTGCCCGTTTGGTGCCGAATACGTCGCAACACCCAGGAGCCGAGGGACCCAGAACAGAACCCAGTGGTACATGCGGAGGCGGACGTCACCGAAGAGTGAACGAACATATAAAAAGGTTTCTGCCCACTGCACCCTTCTGTACTATAACCGACGCCGTATCGACTCGTAAGAAAATCCTTCATGTGAATATTTGTTAAGTAAGTATGAAACGGTGTATGGGCAGAGACTTTTAAGCTGTGCGAGCAAATTAATATTAATTTAATACATTGCTAAGGCTCGTTATTTATAGATTGTTAACTCGAAAATATTATATTAGATATAAGAATCCTCATCTTACGCCAATGCATATGCTCTCGTCCCGTAAAGTGTTTGTCTATAAAACAATAAGATAAGCATAGGCCTACTAAATATACTCCTAATATATATGTTACGTATCATGTAAAGAGATGCACGCTGAAATTAAGAAAGGAAGAATCTATCTCACCTTACAGTATAAGTGCACATAAATTTATAAAATTAAATGATCAAAATAACAAAAGAAACTTACTTTATTGACTGCATTTTAGTTTAAAATAAAACAAGTAATTATATTTTAGAGGTAAGGTAACGATTACTGGTTATTAGAGTGTTTAACATAACGAACTACATACTATTGATTTACATTGTTTCTTTCTTTTTAACGTGAATCGCGCGTGTAAAATAAGTTAAGGGCACTAAAGAGGATATCATTGGAGTGGTATAGTAATTGATGTGTAACCAAAACTTATATTAGGAGTCTATTTAGATAATTAATTGCTAGGACTTTAATGCAATTAAATTTGTTTCTCTATATTAAAATTTCCATTTCTATAAAAAAATATGCTATTTACATCAATGCAATTTCGCAAAATTTGGTACCTGCAGCATACATAGAATACATATACTCATATACGATCAAATGGCATCGGTAAGCAAAAAATCGATTTATTTATTGTGATATTGGAAGATCCACAAAGTATTAATTGTTAAGCTCAACTAGATGTAAGATTTTTATGTTATTTACGAAAAGTCATCGGCTAAAGTGGAGCTTGCTTTTTTTAAAACCGTTTCTCAAATGTAAAAAATATGAGATTTAAAAATCAATACAGCAGCCTGATATATAATGAAAAACTATGCAGGGACATTTCTTTTTTTCGATTCAACAAATTGCCCATAATCGATATCGAGTCTGAACTAGGCCTCGGTCAAAAATAGCCTAGGAATGAAGGACTAGAGAAAACAATCGGGTAAACAATCAAAGAAAAAAAGGTTAAGCCCATCAAAACTGTTGTGTATGGTATACAAATCCATTCATTACTTTTTAATTGTATTTTATTTTAGAGTGAATTTCTAATGTAAATACGACTTCAAAATATGACCAGTACTCGTTCATATAAGGTGATGCAAACATGACTGGACAGATTAGATAAGTGATATTGAATTATAGCATGTGCTCTTATCACCAGCTTCTTTGCAAACCCGCCCTGCTCTTGCGAATTATTCACATACATATGCTGGCTTATATTAACCATTAAACTAAAATCATAGAAATATTTACATGAGGTTAATCGCAAAATATACTTCTCGTTTCTCTTCTCTTACACTTTTTGAGACTGTAGATATTTTATTACTTATACTGTTTTAATAAATTCGATTATGGGGGTCATATTTTTGAGATTTATATTTACATTATTACTATTATATTAGTCGTAATTATTTGTAAGAATATTTATGTTATTATAATTTGAATAATGGGGAAAAGTAGTGGAATTTAAACTTATTGTATTAAATCACCATTTGGATGGTAAATCTAAGTGCTATTATGTACTTAAATAAAATATTTAATGCAATGCAGAATTATTGAAAGGAAACATCTGTTAAAATAAAACACATGCGGGATTTTCACAAAACTTACGTTGAGTGTTCAGATTCTTTAAAAGACTATAAAATAATATGTATTTGGTATCAACATTTTATTTGAGTGCATAATTAATACTTGGCGTCTACTTTTGAGATCTGCCGTGGTAACTAAGACATTTATTAATGTATGAATTATTTTTAAAATTTAGCATAACTATATTCATTCTTTCAGTTTTAGTTTGAGGTGCTTTTAATACATAAATACCAACCATGTTTATAATAGAAGTGCTATTTCCGACAACATTTAGGTCAGATAGTCTATAAATTAGTATGAAATGTAATTTTTAATTAATGAATATCCTTTATGTGATTTATCATAATTATGTATAATTTAATTGAAATTGTGACGAATTAAAGAATATATAAAGGACTAATTTTATAATCAATTATGTGATGTAAGAATTAAATAATAAAGAAATATATATGATGCAACAAGAGTTTTGTTCTTTCTGAATACACCTGACATTTAGTGGTTATAATATCGTTAGGTGCGCTAATATAAAAAAAAATCGTTTAACATTGTCATCTATTGATTTTTCAGGTTTCCCCTATAATCTATTATAGTTTGCCTAGCAGAAATACTAAGGAATAACCCCGTTATCTTTACCATAGGAATAAATTAGTCAAACATAATAATTTGAATTGGTTTTGGACGGATATCAAAAGATGGCTCCAGTTGTATCGAAACTGTAGATGTTTGTTTCGAAATTTCAACTCCAACCATATTTTCCTGTTCATGCTATGCAAATGCGGCTGCGGCGAGTAATAATGGTTTTAAAATACCTGTAATCATGACTTAATATGGATAGCTTTGCCCTATATAGCTGTAGACTGAACCATTTTTTGCGGCTGCTACTGACTATAATTAAGTCTGAAGTGAGTTTTGTATATAGGTACTTAGCTGCCGTACGATACGACGTCGATATTTGCTCTTTCACTGAAAGCAATACTCACAAGTCGATATGGAGAGAGCTATTCTGGATATTTTGTTACATGACTAAATCTTCAAGCATAAAATGCGTGGATGATAATGAATCTTTAGCCTCGTGTATATAGCTTACCGACATAGCTCTCAGAATTCTCAACTGAGTTGCCAAGCCTTATACATATACATAGTAAGTATTTACCGTCAATGTCACGTCGGCTTTAAAAGAGAGCCGTTTTCGCACCTTTTTTGAAGGACTCCTAGTTTTAGCGGACGGATGATACGTTAGGAGGAAACTTATTCCACATCTTGCAAATATATGTTAAAAAGAAAGACGCAAAAACGAACTGTAAGAGAGTAGCGACGAATCCTTTGGAGAGGTCCGTTGTTGAAAAGATGACAGGTGTATAGTCGAAGTTCCTAGGATTATTAACCATTTTAAAGATTATAGTCAAAAGAAATTTACCCTATATATCTCCGAAGACCCAACCATTCATGTCGATCCTTGGACCATTGGCAAGTCGTGCGCGTAAAGTGCTCTGCAAGCTCCAACACCGTAGACTAATGAGCTGAAGACAGCAGGTTATCATTGTATTCAGAGGCTCCAGAACCGGTTGTAGAGGTAGCAATTAGGAAAAAAATATGTCCAATAGTAAAACTATAGATATAGAACTAAAACAAACTCCAAATGAGAGTTGATAATTTTATTCGAGACAAATTTACACCTTATATTTCAACGAGCTGACCTGGCAAACGATGTTCTGCCAAATAAGAAACAAAGTTTCCCCGTTTTTGCAACATTTTTCTTTAATACTCCGCTACTGTTAGTTGTAGCGTGATGATATATATCTGATAGCCTTCCTCGATAAATAGGCTATCTAACACTAAAAGATTTTTTCAACTAGAACCAGTGGTTCCTGAGATTAGCGCATTCAACCAAACTACAATTTTATAATATTAGTATAGATTAACGCCTAGCCATTTATTACCATCCAGCCGGATAGTTTGCTGTGCGATGCAGTACAGGTGCAGTTTTCTTTCAAATGATAGCTTTGTAGCTGTCTCCACCACTTTGTTCCAATAAAAATGAATATCAAATCAAAGGTCGTGAAAGAGGTATATGTAGATTTTAAATGGTATAATGAAATTGAAACATCGTGACCACTCATTATTAACTATTTCTCACTACTACACAGATATAGAGTATATACGATACCCACTGGTCTATTATTAATTACTTAGTTTTCTTTCATCTTTTCATAACCAAACGTTTTACATCTAGTATCGGAACCGCTCAAAATGAATTTTATTATTTAGTTCTATCCAAACTATTGCTATATAATTTAATTGAATATAGAAACTGTTTTTTTATCATATAAAGATAGCAAACGAGCATGCAGTCCATCTGATGGTAAGTGGACACTGCCGCCCATGGAAATCAATAATAATCCCCAAGTACAATTAAATCAGACCCAAGTTTGATCACAGATGCTTTGCTTCCTCTGATGACCAACATATTTGCCTCGTGTATAAGTGTAGCCAGCAACCCTCTCCTAACCGAAACACAATAATTGCTTCACGGAGGATTATATCGCGGTGGGATCTCCCCGGTCGAATTAAACGCGTTCTACCACCTATTTTAGACCACCACCTAATAGACGCAAAATAAATTCCCACTTCACTGCTAAAACCTAAGTACATACTGAAGTCTGAAACACTAATATTTCCAACATGGGCGAATACCACGTATCGCTAAGACATATACTTGATTAACAACAAGTTTGTACGAAGACGCTCACATCTGGGCACTAGGGATTCTTCTCGGTAACCACCTTCGATGTACTGATCTCCTAGTCCATTTCCCGCGGAGGCAAGCGTTATTGATTTTATTCCGGGGATAGCCACCTGTCTATATCACTATGTCAACGTAAAACAGATAGATTTTGCAGTTATATCAACCCTAGTCCATTTCGTTATGATACACAACTCAATACTCAAACGATGGACATAATACCTTTTTCACTGATCGTCTTTGAAAGCATGTTATCTCGCTCTGAGTAAAGAGGGTTCGTTACAGCACCCCCAACCCTTGTGAAATAACCAATATATACGTCTCTTTCGTTTTTCTATACAGGATGTCCCGGGATTCAACGAAAATCCAAGTACAGGAGGCAAGTCAGCTTATGCCTACCATAAAAAAAGTTTCATTATATTAATTGTCAAAATCTCTAATATATATTTTTTTCCAAAAAAAATCAAAATACAATACAATTTACATTTTTAATTAAATACGATGATGATAATCACAATAATTTGAAATCTACTGCAATATCAAATGAAGTCACCATGACTGGTTTAATGACACAACATACTCAAGATTTATTTACTCGAATCATCGTTGAATTTTAGAGCACCCCATACATGGTTCGTTCAATTCCTGTGATATTCTGGGAGCCTGGCACATTTCTACCATACCAGGTACATAAATATAAGCATTTCTACCATACGCAATTATTGTATTTATGTAGATAGGAATGTAAGCAATTAGGACTGATTCCAGACTGCGTCGGCGATAAAAATCCAATCAACAAGTTCTAGAATCGAAAACATGATGAAAATAAACAATGAACAAAGTACTTAAAAATTACTTCTGTTTATATTATGAGTTGAAAGCCTAATTTAAATATCTGAATTAAGTTTAGTAGCAGACGGGAGCCATTAATTTTCTTTCGGTTTATAACTTTCAATTCTCGCCTGCTACCTGCCATATTGTGTCAATCTATAAGTATAACTTAGGACATACTGAAGCCTAATGTCTGACTTGGGTAGTTTTCATATACCTACATATTATAATCTTCTAACCTTTGTAATGTTATAAGGAAGTAACTTTTAAATTTCTGTAAGGTCACATTCTTCTCTATGTATGTCATCCGCTCTTACTAGATCGTGAGCCAGGAGATGTCGTAGGGTAGGATCTCGTAGACCTACGTGTCCTCTCCTCTCAGTCCTCTGTGTGTAGTTCTATATAGCAAAAAAAAACGGACAGTAGACAGCGATTATGGAACTTCAAGCCCTACAATTCCTTGGCCAAAGCTATAGCCTGATTCATAATTACGTGTCCAAAATGTAAACAAAGGGGTTGACCTAGTAATAAAATAGGTTCCTAATGGTAGATTCCTATTTTGAGAATAAAATCTAATG
>DWNR01003797.1:0-11454 GCA_018250455.1 Polygonus leo | reverse complement strand
TTTGTATTGAGTTAGCTATAAAAGATTCGTTTATGCTATTTTCTTGACGGTACCTATTTACTTACCTGTTATTTTTAGTCCCTATGTTTGTATTGAGTTAGCTATAAAAGATTCGTTTATGCTATTTTCTTGACGGTACCTATTTACTTACCTGTTATTTTTAATTCCTATGTTTGTATTGTGTTAGCTATAAAAGATACGTGTATGCTATTTTCTTGGCGGTACCTATTTACCTACGTGTTATTTTTAGTCCCTATGTTTGTATTGTGTTAGCTGTATTTAGAAACAATTCTTGAAGCTTTTTTAAGGTTCTGTATCTAAAGGGTGTTGGCGCATCTCTATTATGAGCCGTCTATGTCACAGGGGTGTATCTCTTGAACCATAATGGAAAAACACTTGATTTTTTTGATCTCTATGACACAACAAGTATTAATAAAAAGTTGTTTTTAGATTATTTCACACTGATTAAAATATAATGTAGTAAACAGTTATTTATCTAACATTAGATAAACCTTGTCATATTTGTATATCCAATTTTGATATATCAAATTCAAGCACAGTACAGTGACATTTAGTGATGCGAGCTGCGGTCGTTTCTAACGTGCTATGACGTATAGCCAGTCTGAACAATGAGACATACATACATGCAGTTAGATACCGCACCATTGAAGGACAAAAGACTAAGATACAAAAGATACGTTTATGCTATTTTCTTGGCCTTAGCTAGGTGTTATGTTTAGTCCCGATGTTTGTATTGTGTTAGCTGTATCTAGAAGTTGCTTCTACGTCCGATGCAGATCACAAACTATTGAAGCATTTTTAGGGTTGTGTTAGATACACAAGGATGTTAATAGATCCCTATTATCAAAACTGGTGTCTATCTGGCACTGGGGTGTATTTCTTGAACCGTAATGGAAAGAAACTTGATTTTTTTTACAGCATTTACATTACTATGGTCGCTATGATAACAAATACTAAAAATAAGGTGTTTCAAAATTATGACACTCTCCCTTATACTAACATTAAATACACCTTGCCATATTCGTATTTCCAATTTTGATATATCAAATCCAAGCACACTATGTGACATAGAGTGATGCGAGCTGCAGTCGTTTCCAACGTGCAAGTCTGAACAATGTGACATACATACGCATACATGCAGTTAGAGATACCGTACTATTGAAGGACAAAAGACTAAGATACAAAAGATACGTTGATGTGTTCTTAGCTGTATCTTGAAGTTACTTTTAGGCTCAATACAGACCATTGTCTATCCTTGACGCATTTTTACGTTTTAGGTCGCATACTATTGGGTAGACATTTGATTTTTTTTACAGGATGTTTATTGCTATGGCCACTTTAAAAGCAAATTAAAGAAAACTCATGTTCCAAACTATTGTACAATAAAATGTAATACAACGCCATATAGATATTTATTTAACATATTTTCATACAACAAAGGTATGGAATCATTCGTCAGCAAATCCAACTCGCACTTTTTCAAATTATTTAATACTAGCTGACCTGCTAAACTTCGTTTGCGTCATATTAGAAAGAGTGGGTCAAATTTTTCCCGTTTTGCAACATTTTCGTTGATACTCCGCTCCTATTGGTCGTAGCGTGATGTTATAGCCTATATACCATTCCTCGATAAATAGACTATTCAGTACAAACATATTTTTTCAATTTGAACCAGTAGTTCCTCAGATTAGCGCGTTCAAACAAACAAACAAACTCTTCAGCTTTATCTTATTAGTATAGATACACCTATAGAATTAGATGCAGCAACCCACACGACGCGCAAGAAGTCTACTTACATTTTTGACGTACATTTTGATCGCACAAAATGTGTGTGTTTGTGCGGGTTTGGCCTTAAAGCTACTACTTTGCTTATCTAAGCACGTATTGCGGAAATTATTTCGTGATTCGATGCCAGGTACTATCTTTATTGTTATTAGACAGCAAGAAACATAATTCCACAATATGCTTTGAGCTCAACTTATCGACTGAAGCTCGTGTCGGAGGTGATTTAGGCGATAGTTGGCGGTTATAGAGCCAGCAAAGTGCGGAATGTACCGTAAGGTACACCATTTCTACCCAAACAATAATAAACCTTATCGCGGTCACGTAAACACTAAAATCGCGTGCCCGTTCCTCATTGTTCTGCTTTCCGTGTCATCGATAAAAGACAATGACAGCAATCCTCAAGCTCCGACGTCGTTAATAAAGTCGTTATTATAAATAGAATGTACGAAATATAGGTCGAAAGTTACAGGAAAGTTATTCGACACCAATGGGGACCATTCGTCTTGTGTTTAACACGCAAATATTGGTTACATTTAATATTAAATGATACACAAATAATTTTAAACAGATACTCCAGTGCCCTAGTGATGAAGAAACAGAGATCTTACGCCCGAGGTCAAATTATACTCAAACTTACATGGTTTTCTGAGAAAGAAAACATTATAAGTAAATCTACACTCGTTTGAGAACCGATTGTCAAAAATTTTTAAAGTCAGTCAGTTAAGGTGAGTAGTCTGTCAATACGCAAGTGATTGCTTACAGTCTAAATCATTTCCATTCTGAGAGGAGACGCGTGCCCAGCGCAGGGACAATAATAGACTGTAATAAACAAAAATGAAATTGCTTTACTCAAACGAAACTATACATATTTCGTTCCAATTTCAGAACAAATACACTCATCAAGCTAATCCAATCATATTGGAGCAGATGCTCGTTTTTTTGTGATCCATTTCTGTTTCGTTGGAGGCAAGACAAAATAAATTTCCTCGGCTCGTCCGGCGTCCTGCCACAAAAGGTGCATCCCGCGGGTTCTTTGAATAGCCGTGTACCGTGTCGGGATGATCCCCCCTCCTGTACCTCATGCCTTTCTAGGGCTGAGACATCAGTTTGTTTTGGACGAACCTTATTTTTGAAACATATTTTATTTAGATAATCTCTACTTGCGTCTGTTTAATATTTATGATGTTTAGCTTCTGATTGGAGAAGAGACCCGATATAAGTATTGAATATATATTTAATATTAACATAGGCATACTTATTATGTATAGTGAGAATAAAATAATACTTCCAATTCTTCCAAAAGTTAAATCGCCTACTGATAATTCATTTACAGTAAAACTGGTTTGTTTATCAACCTAAATGTTATCTTATGATGAAATTGATTTTGTAGAAGAATATAAATATTAAGACAGCCCTGTCTGTGCACCGAAAGTAGGAACCACGGCCAATCGTCTTTTGTTTGCTAAACGCAACACAAAACCAACACGTACACGAAATAAGGCCAGTCATGTTGACTTTTTTTACCAAACGCCATGGACCTGGAGCGATATTGTAAGTGTGAGTTCACGTATTTATGTGTAAGAACGTGAGTGCGTGCGTGAGTAATGGTTATGTGAGCCAGTTGATACAGTTGTATAGTTTTTTGGATTCTATAAATTGGAGGCAGATGAACTCCAGTTAAATGTCATGGTTACAACGGTAACGCAGCTGTTCTTTCTCGATCTCTTCGTTTTTTACTCCTTTTTGTTTTCGTCGATTTAATTTATACTCGTGTTCATTTGTTCGTCTATTGTAAATTAACCGTGATGACTGTCAGACCCCGTCCATAAAGCAATCAGTAACTTATATTTCGATCTATATCGCTACTGTCTTAATTATCTCCAGGGTCATCAACTTATTTGTCAATCTGTGTTAAAAATCAATTTTTCCACTCCATAGGCCTTTGTTCAAGAATTACCGCTTGGCTCGCATCGGATTTATCAAAGGTACCAGAGCGGGTAATCGATCAACCGATAATGGTTTTACAACTTAATCCTATTTACGGTGCAACGCCTTTGAATTGCATTTCTCACCATGGAAATAGTTTCGAATGCTCTTGTTTGAACAATCGCTCCGGAAGATATCTGAATTACGAGAACGACTTTATGCAGATTACTATTGATACGTCTTAATCCTTGACTCTTTTATGTAGATAATTCTTAGAAATTTTATAAAGTGACTACTATAACACCTGTCACAATGTGGTCCAGTTTGTCCAGACGTTTTTACATGTACGTCGTACGTAACATAGGAATTCACTTATTCCTAGGAGGAATGTCATGTAAGTCATCCTTTAGAACCGACTACAGTTGGCGACTTATATGTTTGTCGTGGGCGTCGTGGAATGTCTACTTTATCGTGTTTTTTTTTTTTTTTATAATAGTAAAAGTATAATTGCATTTAGTCAACGAAAGATTATGTGGTATCACAATGCAATTTATATATGCTAGATTCCACTCTCGACCAAGTAGATAGAAATGATTGAACGTCTCAGGTGATATTTATGAGTGTATATTTTAGAATTCAAATAGTATTATTACTTAGGTGATTTTGAATGTTCCAGCTATAAACTGTCATAGTTTTTAGAAGTATCATGGCTGTTGGCATGCATGCATGCATATTTACTGTTTGGTTTACTATGTGAAATGAAATTGATGTTCACGATAAATAAGATGATACTGCACTGTATTTAAGGATTGTCCCTATAGATATGAACCTATTTTCTATTTTAAAAATGTAGATGGAATGAATATTAACAACTTCCATAGCCCACTCATTATGTTGATATAAATGTAAGCTTATCCCTCGTTTCGATAAGAAATCTTATGATTAGAAGCCCCGTAACTGATTTAATCTAACTCAACCAATCCGTTTTACCTTTCCAACATTCTGAAACCTATACATCACAGTCACAGGTAGACTCAACATGGTAAATGTTTGTATGTCCAACAGAATATGCCAATTCACCTAACGGTTCGCTTTAGTTGATATCTTGCATAACGTGCCGGATGGAGCAAATAAACAGTATCTACAGATCTCGCAGTATGACAGACTGGAGTTTAAGTACTTCATAAATCATTTCTCACTGCCAGAAATTAAATTAGGTTCGAATTCAAATAGCGGTTTGAAATGCCGCTCACCACGTGTTTATGTGAAACTTTCGTTTTTGTTACACTGATATAATTTAATGTGACACGGATTTTTAATACGAACCAAGTCAAAAGTACTTAGGACCAAAATTATTCCTTGAAGAACAAAATTTCTTTTTCCTAATTTAATGAAGAAATTTTCTGCTAGCGCTGAATTTGTGCTCTTATTAATTATTGACTGCGACAATTATTTATAGTCATGTTATCTTTTTCTTGCTATCGTTGACATTTGCATAACTTCATTTTCACCTTGAAATTTATCAAAATGTACTTTTTTTGAAATTTCATCTCCAATAATTAATTCTGGAAGATTGCCAATTAGTCGCTTTCAGTGCACTGGTGATAATTTCCACCGAATTAAACTCGGGGGCTTCATTTGCATGAGTCAATTAAAAGGCAAGTTAAAAGCAGTCAAACACCTGCAGAGGTGACCGTGTCTCTGAAACTGATACTATCGTATTGGTCTTATTTCAGAATTAAGATTCGCTTGCCCGTTGAATTATATTTTTTCATTTATCTTTATTTTGTGGTAGACCAAGTCAGTGAAGGATAAATGGCAATGGTATTTTTAAACCGAAGCTGGTTTAACTTTCGTTAGTACTAAATCTAGAAATTTAATTTATATTAAGTTAATAATACAATAATTTGAATTTAATGGAGATAGCAATGCAATCTTTACATGCACGGGCCAGTTACTATAGTTCTTAATAAAACTAAAAATCCCTGAGCACAGTATAATTAAAAGTTAAGTTTATTTTAAAGCCCCTTTGCTGTATTCATCACACAAAAAAAACAACTTTGCAATGTAATGATATACTTAGATGATTTTGGAATGTTCCTACTTTCTCGAACCGCACCTTAACTGGTCCACCAATATTAATTCCAAAATAATTGTTTCTAACCCTATCATTACGAACGTTCGAGGATAGCTGCCGGCTACAGAGCAATCGGTCCAAATTTTTGGGTACAAAAAGTTGTTGTAGGCGTGGGAATTCCGGGCCTATTAACTTCGATCCAGTTTGTTATCATCTTAATATCTCTATCGGAGCAGATTGTCTATCGTTTTTTGGAAAACAAAGGACCTTTGGTATGGCGACCATTCGAGTTTATCAAGTTGTAAAAACGTCAGAACTGTTTACGTGATATTCAGCTGTCGGTAACCTTTTAGTAGGCGAGTTGCGTGATGACAAAATAAAGCAAAAACGGAACGCCTTATTTCAGTTTTTGATAACGTGATTGATCTTGATATGTTTCATATATACGATATCTATGTATAATAATAAAAAATAACACAGTAGTCAATCACACCCATATAACAATAATACTAATATACAGTATCAGTGCCTTTCAACAGTCCTATTTGAAGTTTGGCATATAACGGTTACATACTTGTTTGTTACATCAATTTTATCAAAATCCTCGATAGTTTGTGACAACATTGACGTAATAGTATGTAGGTAATACTTCATTGTATGGATTATGTTCTTTCACGATAACCTTGTATTTTCTTAAATCTCTTTATCGGTTAGGGATTCCCAATCTGCAACTGGAAAGTCAGACTAATTTATGTTTTTGCTTGCTTCGTAACATCTTGTAAAGTGTTTTACCTTTGTAAACAAGTTTCCTGCTTCGCTTCGTGAACATAAACTGAACAACGACCTGTCCTCGTTCTAATTAGCGTAAATTAGTTAACTTGTCTCCTAGCACGAAGTCTACAGGTTTATCATGTTTCAATTTGAGTACACGATTTATCTATTCGGTGATATGACTGGACTCCATATTATTTCATCATAGATTCAGAAATTCTCCAAGGTTAAAGTTAGCTTTGTAATCTCATGTGCTTCGACATTCACAAGTATTTTTTGGTTTTATATGTGGATTTTTTTCAATTTATTCTCAGAAACTATTACTTCGATATTTGTGTTTGCAACAGGATATTTAAGTCCTTTTACGAGGAACCGAAAAGCAGCCGTAATGTGATATGCATGCGTCACTTACTCCGGATGTGGGCTGGGACTCCGTAATGCCATCTGAGTCCAAAACCAGTTTGTACAACCTTTTAGTCTCTTTTTAGTCGGTTCCATTTGTTTGCGATTTGTGGTCATTAGGGTTCGTGGGTGTTGTATTATGATTGTTAGGACTGATTGTTTTTGTGATCTCTTCTGTGTAGGTCCTGTTCTTATTACCGCTTCGGAGAATTTGGATGTTAGCTCACTATTTGGGACTGTTATTATAGATTAAGCTTAATGTCTTCCCAAACAACCCGGAGATCTATATGTTATAATGAGAAGGAGGAGCTGTAATCTTTAAACAAGGGGGAGTGAAATAGTATTATTACATTTTTAGACAATTAATCCTTTTAACACGAGGGTTTGAATTACAAAGGTGTTGATTGGCTTTGTAGGGTTCCGTATACAAAGGGTACCAACAGACCTAATTTCTAAGGCTCCGCTGGTCTTTTGTCACACTTTTTGTACGTACTTGTATGTATTTTTATATATATTATGTACATTACATTAAAATAATATTTTTAATGACTGAAAATATTGGTTCCCCTTATTCCTGTTTTATGTTATAAAATTAATTTCTACGATTTCGATGAAATTGTTATTTGCGTTAAGGTAATCTTAACCTATTCTTACAAAACACGTTAAATTTAAAATAACATTTGGAACAAGTAAATTCCTAAACGAGGCTCAACGTCAAGTCTATTCAACTCGAACGTTCCATCCACGCTGGCTGTCGTATTAAAGTTCACATGTTCCATATTCTCCCGCTCCCACGTTTGCATAGCATCCCGCGCATCAATCATGTCCGCACCGGAACAATGGGGCTCGTGATGCGTTCCGTTTTACGTGCCCGTCGCGAATCCCTCAAATTAAATGCGATGCTCTTGCTGGCTTTACATAAGCTTGTTTCTAACGGATCTTCAGCATCGAAAATCTCCTTTCCTGTATCTAAAATACTGTATTGTTTATTGGGTTATAGCATTTTAAAGACTATATTGTTTGTTGGGTTTTACTTGCATTGTTTTACTTTTGATTTTAGGAACCAGGATCTTTATGTTTGTAAATTTTGTCTTGAAAATAAACTACTTTTAATAACATTAAAATCAACATTTATAAGAGAAAACATATTAAGTAGGCATTGTTTTTGTAACCACAACGGTAAATACTTCAACAATAAAAATACGGCCAAGCATATGTTTTGATAACACCTGGTAGGTACGAAGAGGTTTCCTTGGTGCATGCCGTGTGGCAAGTTACAATGCATCTGCTTAAGTAACACGACACCGATGGACTTTAAATTGCATCTTGTCTTATACTATTATAATTTCCTGCGTTTCTTCATTGTCGGGTATACATTTGCTTAACCTTAATTACGAATTTACTCAGTTGTGAATATGTATTTTATTTTAATCAAGGTTTAATTGTATTGCGTGGATATTATTGATGAATTTAAATTTAAAACTACGTTTTGTTGTTTATAACTATGGTATTCGTTTTCATCGATTTCAAATATGTTCAACCTCAACTTTTATATCCTTCAGTACGTATTTCACCTTTAAATTTATATAGCATTATCGAAGTAAACCCTCAATTATCAAAATTGGTTTACTAATGGCGTAGATATCAGAACGACTCAAAACAAATATGAATCTAATCGGTGACCTATTTTCATATAGACCTTTAAACTGGAATTCAATACAAGAACTTAATTTGTATGTATCCTTAGTGTCTTTCAAGGAACTTAAGTAGTCAGCTCTTAGAATACTTCGCGATTCTGCTCATTTGCATTGCTTTGCTAACAGTTACAGATGCTTTCGTACATTTCATATAAACGATGCTTTGTTTGAATCTCCCACGCAAATAACGGCTTCGTCTAATGGGTTAGTTGTATGTGCGAAAATACGTGCGTAGTGACATATTTCGGACGTGAGAAAGCAAATGTTTGTTTACAAAGATGGTCCTCATGACTCATTTGGGATAGTAAAAGTGAGTAATTGGTTGATACAGGTGGGTCGTGTGTAGTCTTTGCTGTGTTTGTGACCCGATTGTAGATTTATTGTTATTGATTGCGTTTACAGTTCTTTTCAGACTTATTTTAATTTATATTAGTGTTATTTAGACTTATTTTTAATTTATGTTAGTGTTATCTATTATACTTTTCAATTAGATTATATGCTTGTAGTATATTTTCACAAGTCTACTATTGTGAATATATTAGCTTTCTTAAATGTTATTTTGATGTTGACTGTCCATTTTTATGAATTGTAATTCCGAATTAGGATTCCGAAGTAAATGATACAATATCGGCAAAATTATCGGAATTATCTTTTAAAATGATTTATTTGATGATTCGATGATCAACACAACTAATGGTTTTTAACTTTTTATCATGATACATCTCGAATAATAAGTTTAATATTAATTTAAGAATACTTATTTCCTAGCAAAGTTTTCGTAGTCAAAAAACTTTCAGTCAACACCAAAAAAGAGTAAGGTATGATGTTAAGAGTGAATATTCACACAATTAAGTTATATCTGATTTAAATCAAATTAAGTTACCTTCTACACGAGCAATGAAACAGGAAACCATAAAGCATCTTCACAACCATTAAGAACGATAATATCGGAGTAATTCACAGCTCTGTTATTAATTATTATTGTTAAGATGTCAGCTAAGTAGGGAATGGTAGAACACAGGTGAAAGTTGAAGCCAGATGGGAAAGTGACAATGATTGTGAATGATCACTTGCTGATGTTGATGTGATTGCGTTTATGAGGTTTCAGAATGGATAAAAAAGGAAATGGACTTCATATTTATTTTTACAAGTCATTGGTATAAATAGATAGGTATTGCTATTTTTTAATAAAAATGAGGAGGTATGCATTCTTTTTTATGGTGATTAGTAATTGCTGCTCTTCAACTCCCTAGTAAGATTGAAGTCCTAGTATGCAATGCAACCGTTAAGGGACTAAGATGCTCGCCTTGTGCTTAAGTATCTCTTATCTCTCTATCCTCTTCATATTACCTCATTTCTTTTTCAATAGTTTTGTGATCTACTTTTTACTGCCTATTAATATTAATGATATAACTCTGTTTAATTTTTATTATATTATGTTCTAAAACAAATCCCAAATTACATGTGGGTACATCATTGCGAAGCTACTCGCTAAAGTTACTCCCAACAAATTGCTACAATAAGTTTTGATAGTGACAGAAATAAACAGTAAGTTTTTACACAAGCAATACATTTCGTGACTCTAAAATCAATGGTGAGATCGAACGTGTTTATTAAATATACCATTAAACACAATTTACGTTATCCGTTGCATAAATATAATGACGGATAATGTCCCTACAAATTATGGATCCTATGGTGTTTCGTAAGCAAGAAATGGTATATCATTTTCTATGCATATAATATTAGCGATGCGTTTAACGTCAGTCACGGTTGTATTCATTTGTCAAGGTTTGTTTAGAGTGTATTAAATAAATTCGCATCTCTGCTAAAAAGGACTATTTTCAACAAAAACAGAAGGACTTGTTAACTAAAAAATCACAATTTTAATGTTCGTTACAGACGATTACGTTATAAATCTTCTAACTGCTAAGATTAAAAACATTTTCAAAAGGAGTTATTTTTTTCTGTAAATGAAAAATTAAAAAATATGTTATTAAAAATTCTTTAAATCGAAGTCCTGTTTAATGCATTTGTTAAGGTTAAACATTATAAGAGAAAAGAGAAAACTTGTAAAAATCATTGATGATGAGTGATGATGCGATTTTTTTAATGTACGAATATAAATAAGCAAACGAACTTTTAGTCCACCTGATAATGTGGTCTCTGGCGCCTGTGGACATTTGTAAGCAACCCACATTTGCATCATACCCAGAGTTATGAATGCATTGCAACCCCTCAGGCATAAGATAAGTCTGTCCCTTGTGTCAGTAAAGCGGGCATCCTACATATCTCCCACAAATCCCACAAATCGAAACACAAGAATTGCTCCACTGAGAATTAACTGTTAATTTAACAAGTTCACTGTTACATTTTGGTAACAAACAGCAATGTTGGCTACTTTTATATTTATTATATTTAACATTATCTATCCTTTCTATGATAATTTGCATAAGAATTCCTTAAAGCAAGATGGGCGTCAATTTTTACTAAAGCATTTAAGATCATCACAGTAAACGTAATTAGTAAGGTAAATATTTAAAATACAAAATCAATAGTTAGCGCACAAAAATCAACACCTTAAGTCTTCCAATATATTTAAAACATATGAATATGAGTATTCATATGTTTTAAATGAATATGGACGGATGTGGAATGCCAAAATGATATCCAATGCCAATGTTAATGTAAATATTTAATGATCAAATTGATCGTGTGCTGTCTGAAGGAGGCGTCAAGAGTCTCCGAAATCGGCGTGTTTGTATGAGGAGAGTT
>DWNR01003796.1:0-11454 GCA_018250455.1 Polygonus leo | reverse complement strand
GCGTGTTATTAAAGACCAAATATGTCTATATTTAAATAAACAAAATATATGTCTATAATTCCAATATTGTTAAGGCCTTCCCAAATATAAAATGACACGTGCAACGGTGCAACAAACAAATATTACAAATTGCCTGTCGAATAATGAACTGCCCGTCGTGAGATTTTAGATAATATTTCTGGCCAGAAGGGCGTAAATCTGGGGAGAGGTTCGATCTCCCTAAATTGTGCCAAAACTATCGAACAATGCGAACAATGGGCATGCTTCGTATTGTTGAGTTGTCTTGCGACCACGTAACCTGCACCCGAATTTCTATCTTATTACTTTCTACATAATGATCGACTTGCGTAAAACTTTTTCAAACAAAACATTACCGCGTTTTTTGTCGAAACAATCGGTCAACGAGCCGAGTTACGCTTTACAAGTAACAACAATGGAAGTGATGAAATTAATCATAGATTCGACGCATTTCAATTTTATACCGTAAACGGAAACATTGCTATTACCTTTTTCTACAGTTAAGAAATAACAAACGAGCCTATGGTCAAAATTATAGTGCATAAGATGTTACTGTCGCCCTTATTCTTTTTAACTCAATCCAAAATGCGATTGAAGTCCTATAAATCAGATGCGTTGCTATCTATTGGTAGCAGATATCGCAGTTGCTATCTATTGGTAGCAGTCACTACAACCACAATATAAGTTATTTAATGTTGATGGTGGTATTTTTTAATTGTTTAAAGGTAGCAAACAAACATGCTGTCCACCTGATGGTAAGTTGTCACTGCCGCCCATTGACATTAGTAATAATCCCTGAGTGCAATTGAATTTTACCTGAAATTGATTACAAATGCTACCCTTGACGCCGGCACGCCTCTTTAAACCGAAACACAAAAAAATGCTTCATGGAGGGTTAGGAGGGTAGTGGTGGTACTATTCTAATCAAACTACACGAGTTATATCCTTCCGCAATACATCCAATATCCACCAAGGTCCTTGACCGAGCAACTCGTAACTCTTTCAACGGCGTTCGCTAATCTTTATGTAAGTATCGGGAAGTGACGCTAATAGATGTTCAACAATTTTTCTACGCCAGTTACTGTCGCTTTTTTCAATCATAAATTTCTCAATGCGTAGTTTTCTGGTTAATGATGTAATAAATAAATAAAATTGGACGGACATGTTATAAATATTGGAACGGTATGTAAGTTTGCTTGCTTGTTAAATTTTTTTCTTGTTCTCATCTTTGGTGAAATCATAATTTAAGGATACTGAAATCGAATAAATTAAATATAAAAAATTGAGGGAACTACTGATAGCAATAATATTGTTATAAATGATCCCAAACAATCAACAACAAAAAACAAGAAACTATTGTTCATTTTGTATATTAGACATGAAATGTACCGTACATCTTCATACATGTGTGCATAAATATACGAGTATGTATAGTTCATTCAATCTCCGAACACCGTTGCATTGCCTAACATGGTATAGCAACGGCGAATCAATTAACAAGCCTCGAACATACATATACGTCTAATCTACCCACACCTCATATTCCCTGTAGCTATCGTGGCGTAAAGCCCAAACGTCTAGCATCATAATGGACCCGAAAATTGCATTTCGTGGGGCCCTGATAAACACATCAGCGTGCGGTCGCTTTGTGCACGTACACGGCACACGTTGTGAGGTGCACGCGACCCGCACGCGCCCCGCTGGCCCCGGTTGCCCCGGTCTGCCCCGGCGGGTCACAGCGGGGAGCTCGAGGCACCCCATCGAATTGCCATCACCCCATCGTTCCCCTGGGAGCGCGTCTCGATTGTTTACGCATGCAAATTGAGATTGCACTCCCCTCGGCGATGCAACGGAATATTTGGCAAGCGGCATCCTTTATTTTCGCGTGCACCTTTATTGTACGTTTTCGATTCGTGAAACAGGTTTTCGTTTGGAAATAGACGCGGATTTTCGAATTATTCTTCTGTTTGATCTGCTTTAGTTTCGAACGTGAGGTGTGTGCGAAAAACGTGCGGATAACATTTATGAAATATTGAACATCCTTATTTTTATCTTTAAAAGTTAAAAATAACATTTATAAAATCAGAACTATTTGGACAGGGCGAAAGTTGATTTAAAAAAGAAACTATTGTTAAATTTAATCTAAAACCCAAACACATAATCACTTTTAGCTGTTTCGCACAAAAGGGCTTATAGAAACATCCATAATTTTTCTACCCCTAGCTAATATCATTTTCACGTATAAACACTAGTCTGGCTAGCTTACCGGCTTATGCCAAATCCTATTAAAAACGAAACAGAATGAAAAACGTACGTTATCACGTTATAAATTTTCTGTGCTATTGTACAATATAGGCAATAAATTGTCACTCAATCGTTCTACTGAAAGGAGGGTTGAACGAGCCCTGCCTTTCAAAGAGTTATTTCTGTAAAATTACAACGGAGGGTGGTTATTAAATGCATTGATGCGATACATCTGATAGTCTATCTCTATAATTCTAAGGCGTAAGAAAGAGATGAGTTATCGTATGAGATAGTTGCATAATATCTTGAAATACGTAGGGCGGATGACGCAAGGGGGTCCGTAGTGAAGTATTAGATTAGAAGATTATTTGAATTTATTATTGTATAAAGGGGCTCAAATGCTTGACAGGCCAATAATAGTTGCTAGTTGCTACGATAGTTATACATATTAATAAAACTACAAAACCAGAAGCAAAAATAATAATTACAATATCTCTAATCGAATCAATATACATATTCTATCTATATATGTAATAAATTTTAGATATGCCCAAATCTTTATCGCGAATAACTGAACCGCATACTGACAAATCATAAAGAAAAATTGCTGTACCGTCATGGTCTTGATTACGTTGTAATTGTAATAAACATAATTGTGCAATAAACAATTTCATTTCATTTCGTTTTATTTCATACCGCATAATTTTTATATTACAAAGCATTAGTAAATCGGGGAAAAGTATAATTACAATTCAACAACAATAACAAACGGATGACAATACGCATATTTGCAAGTGTACACCGCGGGCCAACGGAAATTACACCTGCTTTCCGAGAGCAATTAACATGAATACCGCACACGGATCGCTATCGGGAAATAGTGTAATTTAACTGTACTCTATTGTAACGTTGAATCGTTACAACGTCATTAAGCATTACATTACAAACTGCAATCTTATTTAAAATCGAAACAAAATTCACACGTCGGTGTGTAAATATGACAACGTGTAATGACGATTAAGAGAAACAAGGGCGATTGTTCGAACGGTTGTTCAATCAAAGTGTTATTTTGTAGATGTTCATAAATACTACCAAGTTTTGTATTACTTTATTAGTATTTGTTATTCAATCCCATAAAATCTATACTGCACGAGTTTTAACGAAATATTACAAATTTACGCAGATCTTTATTGTTCCATTAAAAATTTAATGTGTTATAATTCATTTATTTTTATGCACTAAGTACCTACCTATTCCTGTCTTAAACTATATTGTAATTGTGAATTAATGTAATTATCCAAAAGTAATTAAATTGCATAAGGGTAAAACATAAAATAATTTATTTGTTCGTAACGGTTTTATCCATATATTTTATGTCTATTCACCGTATTAACACTGATCGATATGTTTAATCCAAGAACGTAAGCATAGGCAACGGATATAACATATTCAATATCACAGCTTATCTTACGCATACGATTCGTTAGCTCAACTCATTGTTTTGTAAACGTTGCCACGTTTCGAAGTGTATCGTTTGTTACATACGTCATCAGGCGTACACCTAAGTGCAACGGATATCACACATGCGCTCGTGTAATGAACATGCAATAATTGTATATTATACATTTATCCTATTTATAGATAGGCAAGTTTGTTTTATGACAGATATAGGTGGAAAATATACAAAAAAAAGGAACTTATGCTATACAGCTGATTCAATATCTTAATACGTGTATAAGCCGTCACTGAAAATATAGGGAATACCGTTTTATTTTTTTATTTTTAGAGCATTAAGCGCAACTTTAAATTGTAAATGAGTAAAGATATCCCTTTTTGTTTATTCGAATCGGTTGTATTCAACTAACTGATTTTATTAATCAGTTAGTGTAACTCGCGAACGGAAGCATAAGCAACGGATATATTTAATACAACTTGTTTAACGATTGTGATTCGTCAGTAACCCGTTTATCGTTTGTTACAGACGTCATCAAGCGTACACCTCCGTGCAACGGATATCGCACGTGCGCTCGAGCAGTGAACATGCACGCGTTGTGTCCTGTCCACACGGACCTAACTGTACCGTGTGTTATCGAGCACGCCTTCCAAATTTGAATATTTCGACTGACACGTTCTCATACGTTGGAAAGTTTTGTGTCTATGTACCTATGTATGTAAGATGCAGGTATTTTTTATCGCACAAAAGTAGCAAACGAGCATGCAGTCCACCTGATGGTAAGTGGTCACTGTCACCCATGGACGTAAGTAATCACCTCACCTCAAGTTGTAGGTAGGTGACCTACCGTCTGTTATCGTGTACCTCCAAATTTGAATATCGTGCACGCTATTGGTGTTGTGCAGTATGAATTGGGATATGCAATTTCCATTTATTTAAACCAAAAAAAACTAAAGTATCGCCCGTTATCGTGCACGCCTTGCAAATTTGAATGTTTCGACTGACACGTTCCAATACGTTGGAAAATTTTGTCTATGAATTATGAACTGGCAAGTTGGTTTTGTGACATTAAGATACAATAGGTGAATAATGTACAAAAAATCTTCTGAAAAGTTAAAATGGTAGTATGTTCATTGTCCTAGCATACAAAAGAATTCATTGCAAACATGGGCGGTTTTGATTTCTTGTGTTTTAGAGGTATACACTTATTAGATACAATTTTAAAACATAAAATCGTGACAGAGTGATTGATGATCTAATAATCCGGAAAAATATAAAGACCTAAATAAACTTTATCAAAACACAAATACCTTTGTTTACAATAGCATCCATCAATATATTTTTGTCGTAGCGATAAGATTGTTTATATAGCGTGATAACTAAAGCATACGATAAAGTTTTTGCGCATGTATACGTATCATATACGTACATTTGAATTATTGTTTTGTCTATTTATTATAACATATAATTAAAACGGTTAATCTATACATATAAAATGCTTTGTCCTGAATGACTGGCTGACGGATCAACGCACAGCCTAAGTCGCTGATCGCAGAGACCTGAAATTTGGAGAGTGTGTTATTTGTATGATGCAGACTTCCGAAAAGAAATAATTTTCCGAAATTTTACCAATAAGGGGTGAAAGACGGGGGCGAAGTTTGTATGGGACTATGTGAATCCTTAGTTCAATCTACTTTAAATTTTGCACAAACATTCTTTAACAGAATTTATGGAAGACGTGTTTTGTATTTGATTGAAACTGGTAATGTAACGTAACTCGAAACGTAGCGTAACGGGGTCAAAAAGGGGTAGTAAGTCATAATTTATATGGCAGAACAACGTTTGATGAGTAATTTAGTCATTTATAATAAAAAAGCATTCGTACCTACCAACTGTGTACTTACACAGTTCGCTTAGTAAGTTTATTCATAGATATAAAGAGATAATCTTATTAATATGACTTGGTTTTACCTAATAATAAAAATATGTTTTCCCGCCATATTTCTTTTGTCTCATTCTTTCACATTGAGCTAAGACAAATATGATTGAAACGTCTATGAGTCAGATCACTTACTTTATCTGCCTGTACACAGTATGTACCATGTGTGCTTATCTGCCAATAAATTCACACAGAAAAACCGCGGCATACATACCTGAAACAAAATAAAATAAAAGTCAAAAATGTTATTTTATTATCATCGTAATTATCAAATATTAGAACGGTCAATAGCTTTGATATATTAAAAGAAGAATCATAAAAATAAAATACGAATTTGTACGAGAAAATTATGACACTCATAACTATACGTAAAGTACGCGATGACGCCAAGTCGTATATCTTGTTCTTGGTGATAAAGTGAGTAGAATTTGGCAAAGTTCGAGCATAATGAGTTTGGCGCAGCCGAGTGGAAGTTAAATGAACCTTGGCCATACGCCTACGAAGTTTGAATTTCATTTTGATTCATTTATCTAGAAATGAAAATTGCTTTCTGAAGAGAATTGGAAAATGAATGAAGGTTTAATAAATACATTTTAAATAGTAACGTATACATACGTGTTTAAATCGAGTTACCTAGTCACTCGATTTAAACAACTGGCAAACTTATGCAAATTATATATAGTCCACAAGATTTAATTTGTATACCAATCTATCTAATCCTATTTTTTGAAAATGGTGGTCATGTGCCGTTACGCCAAATTATAACTTCAAACATGCGACTACGGGCCTTACCCTGAATACCCAATAGGCTTGATAATGTAGATATTTTTACCACTTTAATATGTTATTTACAATTTTAATACCTATTATTAGAAAAAATATTTTTGAGATAGATAAAATCGGGCCTGAACTGGATATGTAGCTACGTTATTCCATTATATGCGTATCAATGAACACATTTTTATATTAGTGTGAATAGGATATAAAACTAACGTCGAGACGCGTATTTTCCAACAGATCAAAGCTGTCACACAAGTTTAGCAACATTTCATTCAACGTTGTATTTTAGTACCACCCAAATATTATCTTTTGATCGTAATGCGCGAAACTTATAACACTGTATTTATAGATGGAAAATATACGTCACTTTTTGTAAACAAAATGAAACCGAGAATAAGCCACGGTTCTAATGTACACATATGGTACATTTTTGGGCATAGAAAGGTGTCAGTTACAGATTCAGATTATCATAAATTAGGTGCGTTCGTTTTATTAGTTCCACGCTAATGGTGAGTAAAAGAAGTAAAGTGGTCCAAATGATTCAAAAATCTTTTCAAAGGTTTTCGGAGGTATTGCGTAAGAAAATGAAGAAAAAGAAAAGGTTTTGACAAAACCTACAATTCCTTGGCATTTAGCAACAACATGCATTGTCACGCAGGGCATCAAACAAACAATAACAAAACACATATCTTCCTTTAATATTTATCGTAAGATCCTTATTTTGTCTCTTCAGAGTCACTGTCAGATAGAATCATGTTGTTATTAATAACAATAAAGTAAATAATAGCACCTGAATTGAAGTCTCCTCGCTGGAGAGAACACGCTCAGACGGAGTGTAGCTGTATGGCACAGTCCCATACAATGGAGTACTATAAGTACAATAGAACGCTAACAGACGCGTTCTAAGCACACAATAAATCAATCATGATACGAACGGTGAAGTGGATGGAGGAGCAGTGATTCGCTCGTGGCCCATCATCACGTGAACATGCCCACTACCTACCTACCTACCTACCCACTTACACAGTACAGAAACCCGCATGTCAACAAGCCGTGATTGATTTATTGCGAATTGGATAAGTGGATATCATACAGCGTATGGATTATTATGTGTGTTGTCGCAGGACTCTGCATGGTGACTCCAGTTCGACAGAGTTCTAGAGCTTTGATAAGGTCTCCAATATTTTTAAGCGATTTAAAAAAAAGATGAATTCAAAAAAAGATGATGTTTGCAATTAGTCTGGAACTTTTACGGTCATAGTTTTGAAATAATAAAATAACTTTTTTGACCAAGCCATTTTCCCGTATAAATTTTTGGAATTAGACATTTTTTCACGAAATTGGCAAACGTTGCAACAGTTATATAAAACGTGCGTACCCATTAATGGGCACTCTACCCTAACAGTTGGTGGTATTTTTACCCCCTTTTCAATTTCACTTTTGCCTCATGATTCTCTTTGAAATCAAAGTAGTATAAGTATATCAAAGATTAAAACTAGTATAGAAATAATCAACTGAAACGCACGTTTAATAAGGCAGTAATGAGTAGTACTCATTGTTGGACAAAAGCTGCCATAATACATTTCTTTTTAATTGCAAATCTCTAACTCTGCTGTGTTGTTGTAAAAAGACTGAAAAGAGCATATTAGCACACAAAGAGTGATCAAAGCGAGTTTAAGGCAAAGTTTTCACGCTTTGAAAAAGTATAATTGTTCCTTCATATTTCTATGTAATTTATGAATTAATCTGTTTATTGTAAAAATATATCCCCTATTTCCTTTCTTCTTTTATCTCTCCCTGCTTTTCTGATATTGTCACTTTTACCCATCGTTTCTTACCAGCTGCTGACAATTACATATAATAATAATGTATTTTTTTCAAAAATGAAAAATTTGGTTATCTGAAAGAGATCGCTAGCTTAGTGATAAGGCAGCCTATTGTATATTAACTACTAAATAATGTACCTACTGTTCATTGTTTTAATTGGATGTACAATAAAGAATCTTTGTATTGTATTGTATATCGTTTAAGAAAATTTGTCGGAGGGATATGATCGAAAAGACCATCGAGTAGTTTAAAAATAACTGTTGTAGTGGCCGTGTAATTTTTATAATCATTGTTGTAGCAGACGTGTTTTAGAGGTACAGAACTCGTATAGTCTGACGTATAGTTCAAATATTATTTCCATCGTATTAGGGGCTAATTACATAACGTATTAGCCGTATACACTACTCTATATGACTTACGGACGGAAAGGTTTCAAACGGGCTTAAAGCCATATAGAGTACGCTTTATCTGTCAGATGGCAAAAATAGTTATTCTCCGTTAACATTCCGTAAGGTCATACAGAGAAGGAAATGCGCGAAACTTCGTACAAAACTACGGGTTTCGGGCGTACAGAGCGACCCTACAGCTCATAAATCAGTTACAGTCACTTCAATGAATAAGAAATAATTTTTGTAGTCAACTGTCAGCGAGATGGACTTTGAATTGGACGTGGAATGAAGAGTAATTGTGGTTATAGAACGGTACTGTTAGCGTAAATCGTTGTCATATTGCCCGCTTCCGGCGAACCGGCGTTTAGTTGAGTATGTACGTAGCTGTAATAGGTGGGTAATTTGAATGGTTTAGCCGTTACAAGCGGTTTTTTAATATACCAGAGGTTACATTTTAGATGATATTGGATTATAAAAAAAAAAAAAAACAAAAAATTAAGGCTGAAATAAAACCGTTTTTTGTAAATATTTTCGAATAAACAAACTATTTGTATGGCAATGATTATTTGACATTGAGTGACAGATAAAAATCTCTTGTTAGGTTGACAACAGACTTTACGCATGAACATGTGTGTGTCAAACGTGTGGTACTATGTGTAGTCTTTTTTTAATAAATTTAGTACATTTCTAATGCAATATTAAGCTTTACGCGCTTCTTCTCCATATAAACTTTTATCCTGTCAAATTTCATACTCCTCCGCTCCCGTAATATCCCTAGAAGGAGGTTTCTGCTTCTCGTATTAATATTAACTTATTATTGAAAAAAAAAAACAAAAATGCACGCGTTTCATGCACGCATACTCTAGCATTGGTGTTCATTTTTTATTTCTAAAAACAATATTAAAATGTAAGCAATCTCATACAAGTATTTAACTATTCATAATTCAGATGTGTGCCTTTATAATTCGGACTGGGGACAAGCCTTGAAATTATGGATGTTTTGTAATTTTATGTTTATACTTATATGTATAATATTAAGACTATTTGAATATAAAAATAGTAGAACTATAAAATTATATCTACATATTCTTTTAAGTGGAATTATTTTTAGAAAATTATATAACATGCAAATGGTCTAATATATAAGTATTTTATGATGATTAACACTTAATTCTTTTCGTGTGACGGAGATCTGTGTCAAAAGTTTTCGACAACGTAACGGACTGATTATAAAACGATCAAATAAAATATGAACATAAGTCACACAGACATAAAATGTATAGTTATCAATAAAAACTCTTGTATTATTGTATTAGTGAAACAGGTTACAGGAACAAAATAGCAAACATATATTAGTTCCATCCCCGTGTACTCCATTCTCGTCCTTAATGCGAATAAATTAGCAGTTGAATTTGCCTGTACACCTATTTGATTGATAGATAATGTGTTCGATGCATGTAGACAGCCTTCCGGCAGTGGTCGGGTCAAGCCTCGAGAGATGACTATCATTTAGACATCGACCGTGAATGACAATGGACGACCCGACCGTAATACGAGGATTAATAATATAATTTAATTTTGATTGAAGAATATCCAAGAAATTCAATTAGATATAAATAATAAGGCAATCCAACCACGGCATAAAAATATTTGACGTGAAAGTTTTCTATCGTTGTTATGGAATAGTGGTTTTGGTTTAGCTTCATTCATGATGGCCTGATAGCTCGCGAATATAACGGAAATGGACGCCGTGTTTGTGGAAATGAATTCTCCTTACCTTCTCCCTTTGTACCATTCTTGTCTTGGTTTCCGATCCCCATATGGGTATTAGTTTCTGGAATGCGTTTCTCATTTCATAAAAAGAACTTCCACATTTCAGTAACCCAATTAATTCATCGAGTAATTCCCACAATGAATTACTCACTGAGCAATACCATAGGATACATGCTCACTGTCACCGTCGTCACATGCAGAACACACGCAGACCGCGACTATCGCAAAGGACCTGTTGGGAATGTATCCTAGGTACTTCTACCGGTCCTGGCCTCCTTTCCCCATATGAGTATTAATACCTGGCATACGTTTCCCACTCTCATTACAAAGAAAGTACTTGGAAGTAGGAAGCCTTAATAAAGTACTGACTCAACAGTAGCATCATACACAGGCTCGCTGTCACATCGTCACGTGCAGAACACATGCAGACCGCGACTGTCCCGATAGCTACATATGTCGCGGTCACGACGGTCCTCGTGTCCTTGGAAATGTACCCTTGGTACCTCTACCGGTCCTGGTCTCCGTTCCTCTTATGAGTGTTAATACCACACCACACATTGCAGACTACAATGAATCACTGACTCAACAGTAGCATCGTCCACACGCTCTCTGTCACGTCGTCACGCGCAGACGCGACACGACCGTGACAGTCGCAATTAGCTCGGTCACGGGGGCGCAGGACGTCATGGTCTTTAATATAATTAACAGGTAGACACAAGTCTGCGCGTTTACCGCTAAAAAACCCCTTTCGTCATAGCGCCACAGTTCCAGAGCGCGGGACTCACCGTTGCCAAAAGCGTTGGGATCCTGGGTGTTGACATCTCGTGCGACGTACAGTTTAGAAGTCATTTGGAGGACAAGGCCAAACTGGCCTCCAAAAAACTCGGCGTCCTCAACAGGGCGAAGCAGTACTTCACTGCGGGGCAACTCCTTATGCTATATAAAGCTCAGGTTAGGCCCCACATGGAGTACTGCTCCCACCTCTGGGCAGGGGCGCCGCAATATCAACTTGCCCCATTTGACTCTATACA
>DWNR01003795.1:0-11455 GCA_018250455.1 Polygonus leo | reverse complement strand
ACCTATTGATTATGGCCTTAAGTGATGGCGATTTTCCCGCCAAATACCATGTATAACTTCTGTAAAGAACCCTCGTCATCCAGGGTTTGATTTATTGGTCCTACTAGTTTCATCATAGAACTATTCAACGTTATAACTGGAGTGTATTCAACCAGGTCAGTCCTTTGTAATAATCCCCAGATAATAGATGGAAAATCGATATTTAGCTCAAAGGAAAATGTCTATTCTAGATGTTCTTTTACTATATCGTATGATTCTTTATTTTGCCTCTTATATTGTACTTTGTAGTATATTAGGCTTCATTGGACGTGTGTTCTTATTCCTTGCTTTTAATATTAAACAGCAGGCAGTGAACTCAATTTTTTTTATAGGGGTCACAAACATATTAGTCGTGTGGCGGCCGTAAAAAAAACACCTATACAACTATGAACAGATTGGCTTGCTTTTGCACGGCCACAATTTTTTTTATGGGCATAAAACAAAAATGGTTTAATATAAAGTAACACTAGGTGGACCAACCAAAAAACCCCCACGAGCCACATGCGGCCCGCGGGCCGCAGGTTGAGTATAGCTGGTTTAAGGTATCAAGGCTATCTTTAAACATTAACAAGTTTTCTATATATAAAAGGCACTGACAATACTACTGTACATAGAAACTTGAAATTTGGTACAGGGGTTCCTCACTGATCTAAGTAAACACTAAGAAAGGACTTTTTGAAATTCTACCCCCAAGGGGTTTTCGACTTCTATGCGAACTAAGTCGCTGGCAAAAGCTAGTTAAACATAAACATGTTTCACAAACACACATTTCTGTATGTGATGTGTAGCACAGCTCAACGACAAACCCATCGATCAAACACACTGTGAGTACCGCTGTCGTCGATAATGGACGGCCCGACGACTCCTCGGATACACGATGCGGTCGTGTTATGTAATGTGTAGTCTAGACTGCCATGAAATGGATGAATAATAAAGATTTTTATGGAATTTCCAAAAATAATATGGGCTAATGTCGATATGCAGTAATCGTACTTGGGGATGATTCTAGTAATCATGTAGTCATTGCTTATTGAATCATACCTAAGATTGGCTCTGTAGCCAAGCTGAGAACTAAGATGTTCGCAGAAGTATATGACTAGGCCACCACATCTCTACAAACCGAAATATGAGAATTTCTTCACGCAGGATTATGAGAGTGATGGTGATACCTCCCCGGTCGAACTATGCGAGTTCTACCACGTGGAAAATATATAAAAATTATATAAATATATAAAAAATACCCAGATCCAAAACGGATATCGGAATTTGTCATTTTGGTATATGTTTATATTGCATTAATACATACATAAATGTCACTACACATAAATATTCAATAACATAGAAAAAAAAGTAAAAGAAGTCGTGACGTGGAAAATCACTTACTTATTTCGTTATAGCTCTCATTCTAGCGTTAAAAGCGTTCCGTATTAAATGAAGAACGACCGTGACGTGCGTCTCCAACGCAGATAAAATGAACTTTCCCACTCACGTAGAGAGGTTCTATCAATTTCATCGCGCTTTGAGATGCAAACTTCTGCCCGCGATGCCGGGGTCCCAGCAAACGACTGCCAATACAGTCGACTGGGGTAGACAGTTTGAGCATCTTAGCAAACTATCTTAGATATAAACAGCGTAGTTTGTTAAGGAGTATTGAATGCTGTGTTTACTTGAAGTTGGTGTTGTGAAGTCATTTAAATTATGAAGACGGGTGTCAAGAACTTATAGTTCTTGACACCCGTGTTCATGTGCGGCACTGGCCACTTAACATCAGGTGGACTGCACGCTCGTTTGCAATCTTTACGCAATAAAAAAAAAATGAGCTGCGTTTTAATGAAAAGCGTGGCGACGGAACACGCGAGGATTTTTGGGTTAGATTCCTGGTTAGACGAACGTAGAAATGACTTCTTAGTTCTGTAAGTCTAGGTGTCTCAGCAGTTGATGTTTTTATTCTATCAATATTATTTCTTATTTTATCATTATAGGATTCACTTAAATTTACATATCACCAAGTTTGCCTGTCTGAATTCCTACAAACATAGGTACTCATATCTTATAAAATATAACGATGAGGCTTAATCTCTGGTTCACCTTTCTTATCTTTTTTAGAAAAACAGTGTAGAAATAGGAATGTACATAACTATGCTTCAACTAATAATTATTACATTTACAAAATACCCTTGTTGCACGAGAGCAGTTAGATAGCTCCAAAAGTTAGTAATTAGAACCTGTGTCAGGCGGGTTCGTTAAAACTTGCACCCTTGTAACGTCAACGTCGGGTCCTAGGGGTTTTGCGGACACTCGCATCCGCTATTGCGGAACATTCGCATTGAGGTAAATCCACATTAATTGATTTCTTTATTTAAGGCGTTTAAAATATGTAAGACAACTTACACGCTTTTTGAAAATTTAGGTACTTAAAATCAAGGAAACCCGAGTAATTTTGCTTTTTCAAAAGTTTAAAAAACAAAAAAAAAACGTTGACGTGAAAAGAGATGATGTAGGTAAATTTGACATGCATTATGTATGCATTATGATATATGTTAAAAAACCTGATATGCCCGATATGTAGGTCCGCAAATCAACAATACCAGCATATCTATGGATGTGATCATATATTATAAACTTTAGAAAAAAATATTGTTCGTACATTGTCGGAAAGGAGATGAAATGGAAATAGGATGTCCTTTCATAAAATATTTACTTAAGAAACTACTAACATGTATTTACTTACGAAAGTTATAAAATTAAAACTTCTTAATTCTCTCCTAAACGAAGTGCAAATATCATTCTTTAGTATTACTATATAAACTATAACATAAACGCCAAAATTATCACGTCATACATCGTAAGAAAAGTGACAAATTGTAAGCCACAGAGCACTATTGTTAATGATTACAAACAAATGATTCTTTAGACGTTAGAAACAATTTGCGTATACGACTTACGAGTACCTACAATGTTTACAAATCTGAGGATTGAATTAAGATCTTAATTTCGTAAACAATAACTCTAAACACGTAAATTAAGTTTTATTGTCAATTCTATTAACAATGTATATGATTAGTTGTAAGGTATTATAATTATGTATAATAAAATTTAGATTTTTTTCGTTCCATTATTGTCTGCATACCGTGAATTATTGAGCGTAGGATGAGATCTATAAGATATACAAAAATAAATATATTTAAAAGATAAATTAAAATGTTGCCTACTGCAAATAATTTTAATAATGACTCAATCAGATGTTTGCCAATTGGAATCGAACCCGGACCCCTACCGCGAAGTCTATTTATTCCACCATCTTATCCAATTATGTATTTTTATTCCAACATCAATCTCAACGTGGACTTTCCAATTCCAGATGCACTCTCCGCTTTCCGTCGACGAACATCCGTCTGGAGTTCCAGTCGCTGGTGGAGGAGAGCGGCGGCGGCGCGGGCGGCAGTTCCGGCCCGCCGCTGCCGCCGCTCCGGATCACGATACCCATGGACAATGATGGCCGCAGCCCGGCTCCTTCGCCCACTGGTGAGTTTGTTTCCCGTTGACGAACATCCGCTTGGAGTTCTACCTGTTAATGTACGCTCCGTTTCCAGAGGACGAACATCCGCTTGAAATTCTAGTTGCCGGTGGAGGAAAGCGGTATAGCGCGGCTGGACCGGTGGGCGTACGGACAGACGCCCAGACCCTAAAAAAATTAAAAATAAATGTTCTCCTATTAATAAAACGATATTTTCCGCGGTTTATTAGTTTATTTGTACAAAATGCATATTTATGATATACTTTCATCAATAATGGTCATAACGCCATCTGAAGTATTATACAGGTGGCGCTGTGACCAATTAGAATGTTAGATAGTGTACCTAAATTTTGACTATGCAACTCAACATAACCATAACATAAAGTATCAATTATTAAATTGCAGGTACAATAAGTGCGACGAACAGTTGTCCGACGTCGCCGCGGGGCGCCGGCTCCTCGGGCAGACGGCACCCGGACCTGGGGCTCGTGGCGCAGTACGCGGTGCTCGCGGACCACCAGCGGCCCAACTCTAACGGCACTGCTGTGAGTATGTTTGCACTTGCGGCACGGCAGAGATGCGCCCATCGGCTTCTTGACTGTTGTCTCACTATGGGGTCTTCTCTAAGGATGAGAAGTATATGCTACGTGGTAGAACTCATTTAGTTCGGCCGGGGAGGGAGGCGAACATCTTAGTCTTCAGGGGTAACGCATCAGCGATCAAAATTAGGTATGATTTAATAGTGCTTCGGGATGATTACTGATGATCAGTTACAGTATACATTAAAAAAAATTACATCATGATCCACGATGGGTATTGAATAGTACGGCTCCTTGAGAGATGCTTTCTTCAACATCTTTATCCCGTTGCTGTCCCGATATAGGGCACGAGTCTTCTGTCAGAATGAGAAGGAATCAAGCTACATTCTACCTGCTGCCTTTTGAATATATGACACGTAAAGTGACATGCATCCATCTTCATCTTTATGATTTAGTTGTGTTATTCAAACGCGCTAGTTAAGCATGGATATTTTAAGTGGAATGAACGCGCGAGAACAAATTTTTACCCAGTTGTAAACAATTCTTGACGTCCGCACAAAATGCGTTGTTATCTGTAAGGCCTAATACAGAACATCTCGGGTGAAGGTTTACTTACACTTTCTTACCATATCCTTCACCTTAAAATAGGACATCCGAGGCATTCAAAAGAATAATTATGAGAAATTAAAATATGAATAGGTACATGTTTAAATATTATCAACACGCCATATTCATAAAAAGTAATTTTAATATCGTTATACCGTGTTATTCCATAAAGTAACGCTTGAAACTATTAATTCTCCAACATCAAATTGGTTTAGATCCTATTATAAAGATTCTGATTTATGTCAGTAAGTAATATGAAATAATCATTGGACTGTATCAGTAATTTATTTCAAGGCTTTATTCCTATAGGGCGAAGATAGTTAATTTGCGCGAACTTTGATCAATCAAATGTGTGAACATACATATTGGTAGGGAAATGAATAGAGCAGTGTTCCTTATTAACTAACTCATAGCTTGATTGACCGTGTACTTACGTTCTTTACATGCGATTAGTCTTCCTTTCTGTTGTATTAATTATTTAAGGTGAAAGGCAGTGTGGTAGTGTGTATACTTACACACTAATCGATCTTAATTTTTTTGGGATAGCACTAGTTACTTTACTCCTTATATCTTAAGTATGATCCAATCGTAGTTTCAAATGTCCATGGGCGATAGTGATCTTTACACTATAAATACATCGTAATCCCAATCCGTCTATCTAAGTGCATAATTTATATAAACAAAGGTCTGTAAAATAAGTGTTCGGAGATTTATTTCCCCAGTTTTTTCCGCTCTACATTCGATGTATTCGCTTAAAATAAAACTATACGACGTCTTTCATCATGTTTAATTTATGTACTTTATCATGAATAAAAAAATTAAATTTCTCCCCAGGCGTCGTCAACAACGGGCGACGGCTACAGCTCGCGGGACGCGCGCGACGCACGCGAGCACCGCGAGGGTCGTGACGACGCGAAACCTCCATACAGCTACGCTCAGCTCATCGTCCAAGCGGTCGCCTCCGCACCGGATAAGCAACTCACCCTGAGTGGCATCTACAGCTACATCACAAAACACTATCCCTACTACCGCACGGCGGACAAGGGCTGGCAGAATTCTATTCGTCACAATTTGTCGTTAAACAGGTATGTTAGAACAGTGTGTAAACAGGCTATTCCCTACAGCTACGCTCAGCTCATCGTCCAAGCGGTGGCATCCGCGCCGGACAAGCAGCTCACTCTGAGCGGCATCTACAGTTTCATCACAAAACACTACCTGGATAGGATAAGGGCTGGCAGATTTCTATACGTCACAATTTGTCGTTGAACACGTAAGTTTAACAGTAGAGTTTTAAAAGGATTTGACTAACAGACAGAAAAAAATCTGACGGCATCTGTCATCCGCATATCACATTAGATGTTATTATCTTAATTAAAAGATAGATAAGAAAGAATATTAAATGTAATATTTTGAAAGAAAGTTGGCCAGTACAGGTTGGTTGGAAAGTCTAAAGAATGTTGGTAATTTGGACCTTTAAATGTGCATGACCATATTATTATGTGTTCTTATTCTACATTTAATATAGAAGCTAGGCAAATTGGTCACATGGTATAGGCATAAAATAAGACCAGTAGGTATTATTTTATCACAAATAACATTTTGGGTAACTAATCACTCGACTAAAATTAAATACTAGCTTGAATGTTGTACGATTGTACAATTCGTCTGTAATTCTATTTGTAACATATCAGTACATTTAATATTAATTCATTCATGGGTTCATTTGGCAAATTGAGCGCCTATATAGTGAATACAGAGGCGTTCTGGCATTATTCCACGCGTCACAGTATGTCTTGTAAGTGATTACCACCATTTTTGGTAGCGGCCATCGTGTTTGTCTATGACTCGTGTGTACGTAATGAGCGAGCGCCGGTTTTAGTCAATGGCCGGCTTGTTGACTAATGTTATGAGTATGCATGCATGGGTATTTTGATCTGTTTATCGATGTGTAAATATTGTTGTTGTTTTCCCTTTTATTATATACGTAATCTTATGTTGTATGTTATGTAAGAAAGTTATTAAAGACGTGACATGTTGATGAGCAGTATAATAGTGGGCGCCAAATACAGTCTGTTTTTTTTTAACGATTACTTAGGCTTAAGTTATATAAGACTAGAACTAGTATAAAATGTTGTTATGTTGCCGAATGCCGAATGAGAAAAGCCGCTGTTATTATGTTAGAGAGCCTAATAGTGATATAATATTCATTTTTATATATATAGCCTTTTATTTATTTTTTTATTAACGAAAGAATGTTGAACAATTTCCAGATACTTCATTAAGGTGCCCCGCAGCCAGGAGGAGCCCGGCAAGGGCAGCTTCTGGCGCATCGACCCGCAGAGCGAGAGCAAGCTCATCGAGCTCGCCTTCCGTCCGCGGAGGCCGCGCGGCGTCCAGTTCCGAGCGCCCTTCGGACTGTCCTCCCGGTATGTCCACATGTGGTGTGTGTGTCTGTATGTGTGTGGGTGGGTGTGTGTGTGCCCAGTGGTCAGGAGGAGACCGACAAGGACGGCAGCTTCTGGCACATCGACCACACCGACCACACATAGCGAGAGCATGCTTGCCTGTGTTTGTGTCTGTGTGTGTGCGTGTGCGTGTGTACGTGGAGGTGTGCGTGGGATCATAAGTGTACGTGTGCATGTGAGCTAGTGTGTGTATGAGTGTGTGCGTTCTTGTGATTGTGCTTGCGTGCGTTCGTGCGTTCATTCATGCGTGAATGTGTAATAAATTTGTTTCATCCAATAATATTTACGAAAATACATTGAATCAGTATAGGTATCTTAAAACACATTCATAAACATCATAATGGTTTACATCTATGTGTGTCCGTGTAGTCCTCAGAAGTAGCAACGGTCAACTTCCAGTAGGTCTTTGATTGAAGATGCCCATTGATGCTTAGTAATCACATGCCATCAGGGGGATTGTTTGCACCTTTGCTACTTCTGTACCCAGTACCCAGCCCATTTACTCTATCCCCAACATCCCCCGAATCTTTAATAATACCATGCGGTGCGTTTCCAGAAGCGCCCCAACGTCCCCGTCGCAGGTGGGCGTGTCCGGGCTGGTCACCCCCGAGGAGCTGTCGCGCGAGCCCACGCCGGACCTCTTCACCGGCGAGGAGAATGACCAGCAGGTACTTTTATCACCGTTTTTTATAAGATCTTCTAATTATAATCAACGGAGATATGCCAAGATGTTACCGAACATGATTGAGGGCCGTATCAATAAAGTGAATTCAAGATTGCAATCAATCTTAGGTGTGGTTTAAGTACTAGATAAGGGACTTTAGGCCGCACTCAAGATCGATATGTTAATATGGACTTAAGCAAAGTGCCTGGGTAGCCGGTACACCCATTTCCGTCGCACAGCAGTCGTTAATTAACGATTTGCATTTTGGTCGGAAAGTGTCGCAAAGCATCTGTGGTGAAACTCATGTAGAATATCAATCCTATCAGAGATTGATTACGGGTTTTTATAGGCAGATGTGTCTAATTAACATCTGGTAGACTTTATGCCCATTTGCCATTACTATACTATGTTTCCACACATACATGTACTATGTGTGCAGTGTTTCAATAGTATTTTAATTTTGTACAATGTTGTTGGATACGAGTAAATAACTTGAAATGTAGCATTTGTTTGCAAGTCCCCCTCAAGTCCAAGTGCAAGTTGCCCCCATAAACCTCCGTGAAGCAATTTATTGTGTTTCGGTACGGAGAGGCGTGGTTGCCGGCTATACTTAAACGCGAAGCGAACACCTTAGTCCTCAGGTGTAGCAACGCATCTGTGATCAAACTTAGGTATGACTCAATCGCACTTAAGGTTCGTTACTGATGTCCATAGGCGGCAGTGGCCACGGTCCAGTCAGGTGGACTGCATGCTCGTTTGCCTTTTACCTTTACACAATTAAAAAAAAGGTAATATTTTTGTAAATTGTTTCTTGAATTATATGTCCATGTAAATAGAGAAAAGCAAGACGCAAGCAAGGAGTTGTAGTGCAAACAGTTAATTAAATTTGTATGTTGTTACGCACAGGGAGGTCAGCAGCGGCTGAACAACAGCGGCAACACCCAGTCGGCGCAGTATTTGTTCCCGCAGCGCAGCGGCGTCAGCCAGAGCGCGCCAGGCTCGCCCGGTCAGTATATAGCTGTGTAACTAGTTCTTTTTAGCGATAGTTTACTCGCCGAAGGATGAGGTTTCATCCACATCAACAGTCAACTGGACTCGTGGCGGTCTTCAACAGTTTCACATGCAAGATGTGGAATGAGCTTCCTTCCCAGGTATTCCCATGTACATAGGCGACGGTGACTACTTACCATCAGGTGGCCCGTCTGCCTTATTGCTAGGTTTAGATATAAAAAAAAGTTGGACGGGCTACCTAATGGAAAGTAGTCACCGTGGCCTATGGACATTTGCAGTACCAGTGGGACCGCCAATGCATCGTTGATTTGGAGGAGAGCTCTTTGTACTTGTTTGTACTTGTGACGAGTTGGTTTGGAGTTTGTACGTGTGATGAGGGTCTGTCAATTAGAATGAAGGATAATGATCGGCTGTGAACATTATCGGAGTATTGAGAATAATAAAGTTGTATAGCTCGTGTAGTTGAACTGAGGAGGTACCAGTGTTACTCTCATCATCCTCTGTAAATCAAAGCCGAGCGTTTAGACTTTGAGAACGTGGTTGTCGGCTACACTTACCGAGGTACCGAGGACTTAGTCCTAAGGGATAGCAATGCATGTGTGGAGAATTTCAAGTAGGATTCAGTCGTGTTTGGGGTTGTTTGCAAATGTCAATGGGTGTCAGTGACCATTTACCAGCAAGTGGATTGTGTGCTCGTTTTATACAGTTTAAACATAAGTTGAATACTTTTTCAAAAGGTGTGTTTTATGGAGTTGCTTCGCCATTTTTTTCTTTAAAACGTTTTAGATTATTACCATAGCACGTTAAAAATCATTGCTGTAGCTCTGGTATCATCTAGTATCATCCCGGGCATAGCATAGTCTTCATAATATATGTATGTTGTATCATCATATAACGAAATACAAATGTTTTGCAGGTCACGGGTTGTCGTACAACGCGGGAGGCAGTGGTATCATGATGGCGGGGCACCAGATCACCGTCGTGACCAACGGCGCGGGCGGCGAACGGGAGGGTTAGTTTTAATGAACTTATTATTGTTTAGTTAAGACTAACAAAGAAATTTATTATTCTTAGATGTGTGGCGTGGATTCTGTGGAGTTTTCAAATCAAATCAATTAAGTCGAATCTAATTTAATATGATTTGGCCCAAGAAATTTATCATTCTTTAAATTAGGTCTGTGGAATTTTGCTGGGTATATTTTTTGATGAAGCAGACTGAACGATTGAATGATGATATAAAAATAAAATTTCAGAGTGCTGTGTCATAGAATATTAACATGAGTTAGGAAAGGTATGTAATTGATCGATTGACCGGTTAATGATTGGTTTGTTGTTAAATTTGAAGAATATGTAATGATTGTATTGATAGTGATGGTTAGGAAATATAATAACCTTTCATGTTTGAAGCCCAGATTGGGATTTTAGGTACGCTTCCTTATTTTTTTAATAATAATTTTTATTACTTGCTAAGTCGCATGTCGCCAGCATAGTCGACAAGGATTTAAATAATCTTACTGTGAGAGATCAGTGCCAATAGGGTCAGGGACAAAAATTAATTATAATGAGGTGAAATTATTTTAATGATTCATAATGATATATTAGATCGTGCGGTGCGGCGGTAGTGATAGCTTACAAATTATTATTATTAGTATTAGCTTATCATGTAAATTATTTAATCTACTTACTCATTTATTAATCTTAGCATCTAATACCTAAATCAGCGGTTGGCAACCTTTTGGCAGGCAAGGGCCATAAGGTGGCAAAAATAAAATAAGGCGGGCCGCACTTTTGATATTAACCTTAGAAGCCCAATAACCCCACATCGTTTTTCATTTTATAAAGCCTAAAAGTGTGGATAAGGCGCGCTAACTCATTATTTAATGCATTTATTTTGATTTGATTTAATTTTATTTACAAAACAATCACTGGCCGCAAGTAAGACGTCCGCGGGCCGCAGGTTGCCGACCACTGACCTACATGTAATCCTGAGATGTCATTAAATAATAAAATGACGTTACGTTCCACAGAGAAGTACGTGGTGGGCGCGGCCACGGGCGGCGGGCTGCTGTCGCTGCAGGAGGACGACGCGCAGGCCGCCAACGTGGTCATCCACCACCACTCGCCCTACCTCGCGTGAGTTGACCGTTTTGTTCTGTTTTATGTTTGTTTGTGTGTGACGCCGCCTCGAAAGCAGCAAAGAGATCGTTGCTTCATGTTTAAATGTATGCTACAGTTACATCTATCAATTTGTAACAAATTGCTAATATTTTGCAACAAAAGTGGTCATGGCAGTGCCTCAGATTAAAAACCGTATACAGGTATGGCAGTCTTTATCTGGGGTGGTAGACCCTGGTTAAATTAACAATTAATGAATTTACCTGGCGAAAGAACCACCTGCCGTGGTTAGGATTCATGATACAAAAGTAAAAAGATACTGGTGTATAAAACTTACGCGTTCTTAAAGAGTTCTTTTGTATATGTAAGTCTAATTCACACTTGGTTGGTTTCATATCCAACAGCAGCGGTGGCTACAGCGGCGAGGAGGGCTGCTCGTCGCTGGGCGGCGAACTGGTCATCGAGGAGGCGCCGGGCTCCCCGCCGCACGCCGAGCACC
>DWNR01003794.1:0-11455 GCA_018250455.1 Polygonus leo | reverse complement strand
TTTCAATTTTGAACTTTGATGTAATGTTTAATGACTAGGAAACTAAATATAAACTGGTACACCACTTTCTTGGCCCATCGTACAGCATATTTAACATTTTAAATAACGTTGCATAACTCGCAGGACTAGTAATCTAGAAAGAACGACACATTCACAATTTCATTTAAATCAGTTAAAAGGTTGCGTTAATTAAGCAATTTTCAAGAATCCAATCGCAAGAACTCTATTCAAACACAACTAATTTTATCAAAATTGGTTCAGCCGTTAAGGATGAGATTGGGGACATACAAATTGACAGACAGATTACATAACTGAAAACAATAAATATTTTTCATTATGTAAGCTTATTACTTAATAAATTAATCCTTGTAAATTTCAACAACTACACTTAGCCCTACAAAAACTGTTCTTGACGGGGAAAAATTAACGTCCACAGAATTGATTAAAATTTCCGTGTTACTGCGCTTTTATTATTTATTCGCTGTACAATTTGCGGTTTTGTTGCAAGTAAATAATTTTAATAATCTTGGAAATGATTTATGCATCTCCATGATCCTTCGCAAAGCAAAGTTTTGTTTTGATTAGAGCGGTTTCACTATCATTAATTGAGTCATATTTATCAATTATCACTTACAGTAATAGCAATGAAAGTAATTCGTCTGTTGTAGTAACTAGGTGACAGTAACTAAACGAGCATCGCATCACCTGATGATGACCTCTTATTAGCTAGCATGGTGTACTGTGATATAATATGTTGTCGTCTTAAGTATAAACACAACAGTAGAACATTTTAAGCAATGTTTTTTCTTATATTAATACACCTATATAAATATAGCAGCTACAAAGCTGGTACCATTATTATTCTCTCAATTTAAATGAACTCGTTAGCGCGTCTCGGATATTAGGGAATTTCTTGGAACCCAACAGCACTTATATCTATCAAACTAAGTCTAAGCTATCTAACAAAATAACATATCAAAACCAATCCAGCCATTACGAAGGAGTTCAGTTTCACACAAATACACAGCAGATTTCTATGAAAAAGGTAACATAATTCTATTTTCAATGATGTAAGCCATTGATTACTTATTAAACAAACGCTTTGTAAACTACAACAACTACACTTAGCGCTACAAAAACTGTTCTTGACGGGAGAAAAATTATCGTCCACAAACTTGATTAAAATTTCCGTGTTACTTCGCTTTCATTATTTATTCGCTGCACAATTTGCGGTTTTGTTGCGCGTTAATAACGTAAATCTTAACAGTTCATCTCATTTATAATCCTCTGCAAAGAAACTCTTTTTCTGTTTCTGTTTCATTGCTGTAATGTAGAATGACTACACTATCAGTTCACCGGATAGTGAGTGGTCACAGCTGCCCATGGTTTGTTCTAAACCAAGTACGATTTAATCTTATCTGAAGTTGACAACAGATGATGATCCCTGATGATTAAGATATTAGCCTTGTGGGTAAGTATAGTAAACAACCCCGCTTCTCTAAAAACGAAACGCAATAAATACTTCATTATTGATAACGGTGATATCACCTGGCTAAGAGTTCTATCACCTGGCTAAGAGTTGTTCCGTTTGCAGAGATGTAGTTGCATACATTATGTAACCAATAGCATATCTTAATATCGGAGTTTGCTCACAGTGTACTTAATCGTCATCATCATTATCACAAGCCAATGATTACATTATATTCAGACGCGTATTATGGCGGATTAATTTAATCTACATACGAATAGATTTTTCACATCATAGAAGCATACATGTTGGAACTAATAGTTATTTGTTAGGTGTATCATTTTTATAACACTTTCAGGGTTTCCTCACACGATATGATTGACACATGGGCGATAAAAGTCGGAACTGGTAGACATTACACCCATGAGATTTTTCTTTTCAATCTCTTAGCCCTACAGGTTTCCTTCATCGACTCACAAGTGTCAATAAAATTTTATTAAGCATGAAATTTTGCAAAATCAGAAATACGCATTTCAACCACCCGGGTGTAAAAATCTATTCTTCACAGTTTCGTCTTTAAAAAAATATAATATCTATTTTATAAACAACTATCGTTTATTTTTTACACCCTTTATATTACATTGTTGTATGAATCTATCAAAGTAACGGAATATTTGGATTAAATTTTAAACTAATTCATAGAGAACCGATGAAAACACAATAATTTGATATTTAAAGTATGATTTTCTAAACAAGTTATCACAAAAAATATATATAGTTAAAAAAAAAAACTAAGCACGCTTTCGCAGCGATTTAACTAAAAAAATTGAAAATAATGTTAAAATATGTGTTGACAGTAATTGATATGTTACATTGTATTGTCCTTTCACATGACATAAAAATAATCTATACATATAATAAAGTTAAAGAGGGTCAAAAGTCTGTACATGGAAGATATTAAAAAAAAATTGGCTGGGGATACTTAGAATCGATAACAGAACACGTTCCAACAGTTTTTAGAATTTTTGTCTGTTTGTCTGTTTATCTGTTTGTCTGTTTATTTGACCGCGCATCACGTGAAAATGGCTGAACGGATTTTGATGCAAACTTTACTAATTTGTCGAGAAGACCCCCGGCCATGTTTTAGGCTATAAAAATTCAACCCCAAAATGGTGGGTCAGCGGGCAGAGCCGTGTTGACAGCTAGTAGTTCATATGTTGTGACTTTTATCATTTACTTTAGATCTCAACGTTTCAATTTAGATGCGAGCTGGAAATTGAAAACTCGTAGTCAATATTTCAAAAAATCAATCTAACACGCGACATGTGCCAACCGTGCTGATAGAGGATGAAAGGTTTGCGTTCAGAATTATATATCAGAGAATAACATATTCTATTAAAACATTGAAGGGAGGTGTAATATATCACAACTCACTGTTGTACTAGGTTTACTATACAGGATTTCACTCAATTTTATTTTGTATAAATTTTGCAAACGAGCATGCAGACCACCTGATGGTAAATGGTCACTGCCGCTCATGGATATCAGTAATCATCCCCAAATACAATAAAATCATACCTAAGTTTGATCACGGATACGTTGCTACTCCTGAGGACTAAGATGTTCGCCTCTCTAAAGCGAAACACGATAATTGCTTCACGGAGGATTATGAGGGTGGTACTACCCCGGTCGAACTAAACGAGTTCTACCACCTTAATATAAGGAGTGAGTTAGATTATCATCCTAAAATATTCTTTTGTTTGGTTTTAAGTTCGGACATGCTTTTTCCGCCTTTAATTTCCATTTTCCGCTTCCATCTTTGTAATTAAATTTTTATTTAATTTCTAATAAAAATCAGAACTTCGTCCTCTGAAGTTCAACTTCTTCTTGATTTTTGGATTAACCAATATTTGATAGGAAAAGAGGATAAGGGTGACCTTTAGAATGAAATTATTAAAATTTGAGTAAAAAAGGATTGTTTAGGTTGAGTTTGACCTTTAAAAGAAAGTTAATTGTTAATGTGTACTTTTAGAATCGTAACAAAACCCCTAAAAATAAAATCGATATAAAATATATAAAGAATTTGTCAACATATTTTTCCGTGAAGCTCTATGCAGACATCAATTTTGAATGAAAATTATTTTTGGTTATTACTCAATAACATTGAACATAGGCACAGTGGTGACGTAATGCCAATATAGGGCACCAACTTCACAGCACTCAAAACTTTGTAACCGACATCAAGTCGCTTTCATGAAGCTGTAAAAATCCCCAGTAATTTTGTATTTCGTGCTTAGAACACAATGAAGTGCAGAATTCGCGTCGTGTTATTAATTTGACGAAGGGTGTAGATGCTGCGTTGGTGATATTTTTATTGTACCTATATATTTATACGCTTTAAATCATATTCCAGCTTAAAAACGTTTAAGCGATTTACCCAATTACTATTTCTTTTATTGCCTCTGATAACAAAACTTTTTCTTACGCCATATAGATTTTTTGACAATTTTGTGCCAATACGACTTAATAAAACAAAGCCTCGTAATATTTTTGAGGATATGCTTTTTTTTACCAAAAAATAGTAATAGTGCCAATAAATCCATCTTTCCTATATCTGAAGCCCAAAATTAGATAATAGCTGTTATAAGGCAGAAAAGGTTAAAGAGTTACATAAAGTTGGCGTATCTGCAGCCTAACAAACAGTTCTAAAAGTTATACTACAATATACGATTAAAAACACGACCCGTTTCCGCCACTGCTAATAAAAAACACCTTTAACCACTTCAAAATAGAGTTGTAAATAGATTGACAAGAACCATTTTGTCTGAAGGACATTAGTATGTACTCCATTCCACGCCACGTGAGCGGGACACACATGTAATATCCATGTGACTTGAAGAGCATTCGCGTGAAGCTGAACGTAGGTAACATGTTTGGGCATGCGGTAACTCATAACGGGATTATGGCAAGTTAATGGAATACTGGGTTAATTATTCAAATTATCCCGAATTAATCATCCAGCTAATTAACGCATGTTTTAATGGCGAAGGAAAACGTCGAGAAAATGGCTTACAAATCGAAACGAGAATCTTACAAATCTGTGAGATTTCTTCAATAACACATATGCATATGAATGTTTTTGGGCTTTATTTTTTACTATTGTTGCTGACCCGTGCATAGTTTGCGTCATAAGAAAGAGGGTCAAATTTCCCTGTTTTTGCAACATTTTCGTTGATACTTCGCTCATATTGGTTGAAGCGTGTTTTATAGCCTTCCTAAATAAATAGGCTATCCAACATTAAAATAATCAATTCGGATCAGTAGTTTCTGAGAGCGACTTCAACCAAACAAACCCCTCAACCTTAAAATTTTAATATTGATTGTAACTAGGCCCTAACTCAATTGTTTGACAAATTCGGTAATCTTCACGTAATCTAAATTTTACTCCATATTAAAACGTCGTCTACATATTTTATTTATTCCAAGTTGTAAAGAAAAAAGAAAGTTGTGACGATGACAAACTGTTCCGAGCAACTCCTACTCACATTTATGAAACAAAATCCGTTGAAAATAACACAAGACGAAGCTAAAATAATTTACGGGTACAAGTTGCAATGTAATTCGTGTGACTTCAAGAGTATTCATGTGACCTTTTAAGATCAGAAAAACGCTGAATGGTTACACTCTACGGGGTCGGCGGAGCGTAACGTTGGGCTTCTAATGACTAAAACATAACGGTGTTTTACCTTGACATCTTGTGGTAGGGACAAGGGAACACATCCGTCCTTCCGTGGCGTCCAGGATGCCAACGGGACCTTATTGGACTGAACTAAAATTTTTACACTGTATTTGACTTTTTACTTGTATTTGATAATATAGTTACTAATAGCAATATCTAAGAAACCAGTATTTACGTATTGTGCCTAGTAATCTAGATTGGATTTTTTTGTTATGGTATAAAGTTAGCAAACGAGCACGCAGTCCACCTGCGCCTTACATTACCCCGAGTGCGATTGAATCGTACTGGAAGTTGGCCACAGATGCGTTGCTACCCTTGTGTTTTGTGCTTCGAGTATAGCAACCATTCGTGCTCAACCCGAAATCTTGCTTCATGTAGGATTATGAGGGTGGCGGTATTATCTCCCCGGTCGAACCACATGAGTTCTACCACCTGGCGCCATTTATTGGTAATAATCCTTCGTAAGCAAATCCGATTCGTGTATGGACGATTATTTTTTGAGACGAGAAGCGTGTTCAGCCATGTTATAATAATGCGCAAGCTACTTAATCTGTACTGAAAATAAAATATACTCGTATCAACACGCAGTCTAAATATATTATTAATCCAAGTTATCAAGAACAAGAAACTTGTGACGATGACAAACTGTTCTGATCGACTCTTATGGGGGATTTACACGGGTTGATTTTAATCGTGTGGCAAGTCACCAGTCGCTTCGCACCGGCAAGTCACCTTCGCTTGTGAAAATCGAATCGCCACCCTATTTACACGGGTGGACAAAAACCGCATGCGACTTGTGTTTTATGTGCCGGCATCGAAATCATTCGTTGTTTTATTATCCGAGAAACACTTGCGAAACCAAGAGAGAAGAAACAGAAGGAAATAAGGATACGCAAATGTTGGGTACGTGGATGGATTTCTCGACGTAGATTAGCGAGCGATCGCCTCACGGCAAAAGTCGGCAAGCACCCAACTTTGGGGCTTGCGATATTAGTCACTTGTGGCCTAGTCGAACTGTCATTTAGACGGTCGATTGTCGCCGCGCGGCCTAGACGTGCTGCAATAATCGACCCGTGTAAATCTCCCATTAGGCTACTATCCCACCAGCGAGTTTGGAGAGTAATGCGATTTTCCAACCTAAAGCGATACAAGCGGCGAGATCATTACGTTCACGAGCCATTTGTGACGCTCGGAAAACGCTCAAAAAACATCAGGGGGTGTCGATTTTAGACATCTTCCTACACTTATCTTTTAACAGCGATATTTCTGCCATCTCTACAATTGTCACGGTTTTCTTTAATAAAAACTAGAACTCTTCAATCGATACAAAAATGAAGTATGTATATTTGAATACGTTGTAAAAATCATCAAATCTTCGACATTTGTGAAAGTTTTTAAAATTACTTACGATATAATTTAATTCCTATGAGGAGTCGAGCACAGACACGTTGCTGACCCCTGATGACTATAGTGACCCCTTCTATGTTCATCTGATGTTAAGATGTCACTACCGTTTGTGGTACAAGTGGTACAACCTACAAGATCACAGATGCGTTGCTATCTCAGAGAACTTAAATGTTCGCCACTTTCGTAAGTATAGTCGGCTTTCACGTCTCTCCAAAACGAAGCACAAAATTTTGCGATTAGGTTTTTATAACTTAAACGCAAAATTTTGTGTTTTTATGCTTAGTGTTTTCTCATCGAAATTCATTTGTGTGTGTCTGTGTGGCACTTACAATACACAGTAATCACACCATGTGCACTTTACATTACCGCTACGCAAATATCTGAGAAACAGTAGCGTTCGGAAATCGCTCGAAAATCGTCAGTGGTATAGCGGCTTTATACACATTCACGAAACAAAATCCGTTGAAAATAACACGAGATAAAGCTAAAATAATTTACGGGTACAGGTTGCGAAATGTTGTTCTCGTGTCGGTGTCCCGTAAATCTTTATACAGGCCGGCTAATGTTTGTCCGAGTTTGTGTCAATGTCGATTACGGCTTCTGCTACCTGCCAGTGCTCTTGTCCAAACAATTTTATTGGTGGATTTATTGTAGCCACGACAAATGTACGGGCATTTGTCAAGAGAGCGGTGTAATTTCGATATAATTCTAAAATTTTATGTTTGCTATTTTTATGTTAGTATAACTAACATTAGTTGAAGAAATTAATACGGAATAAACATACGTTTTGTTTTAATTCCAAATTTTTGTTAATCAAAAATGTATAAGATACAATCTAATAAATTTTCTATTGGCACTATGTACTTCGTTAATTTAAAAAAACAAGTATATCTAAAGTTTGTAGATTTACGAATTTCAAGAATTATATTATATTATCTTGCAAAAGTCATATTATACGTTGATACCAATTAAGGACCTAAATATAACGCAAAACTAAACTGTATTATAATGTATTGAAGGAACGTTAACATCTTAGTCATCAGGGTTCATCATCTGTTGTCAACTTCAGATAACATTAATTGTACTGGGGTAAGAACAAATGTCTGTGGGCGATCTTATTGCGATAGAACAGAAACAAAATTACGTTACAGAGTATTATAAATGAGATGAACTGTTTTAAGATTATTAACATTATTTACGCGCGACAAAACCGCGAATTGTACAGCGAATAAATAATAAAAGCGCAGTAACACGGAAATTTTAATCAAGTCTGTGGACGTTAATATTTCTCGCGTCAAGAACACTTTTTGTAGCGCTAAGTGTAGTTATTGTAGTTTACAAAGGTTTTTTTCATAAGTAATCGGTGGTTTACATTATTAAAAATATAATTATATTAATTTTTTATAGAATACTGTTGTGTATGTGTGCATGCTATTGAACTGGCTCGTAAGTACTGGATTGGTTTTGATGATTTTTTTTGTGTCTATTTAAGGCCCTAGATGGCTTAGATTGTGTCTGGTAGATATTGCTGCTATTGGATGCCAACAAATTCTCTAATCGCCGAAGGTGTCAACCGAGTTTATTTTAACTAAAAATAACTCTGGTACCAGCTTCAAATATGTTAAGAAAAAATATTGCGTAAAATGTTTTTCTGTAGTATTTTTCCCTATAATGCCACGATTTTTTTCCTATGATAATACGTCATGCCGGTTATTTCATAAGTAACTTTTATTTTGTAGTGCAAGCGTGATGGAAAGCATTCATCATCAGACGATGAGATACTCGTGTAGTTACTAGCAAACTATTACTAAAAGGTATGTGATTATTAGATTTAATTGCCTCATTTGATAAAAATAATTAATGATGATGCAACTATACCTCTTCAACCAAAATGATTCTGTTTACTGAGCATCATGGAAATGTGTAAATCTTTTCCAAGATTATTTACATTATTTATGCGCAGCAAAACCGCAAATTGTACAGCGAATAATTAATAAAAAGCGCAGTAACACGGAAATTTTAATCAAGTCTGTAGACGATAATATTTCTCGCGTCAAGAACACTTTTTATAGCGTTAAGTGTAGTTGTTGTAGTTTAAGTAAACCCTTTGTTACTTTATTATGTAATCGGTAGTTTACATTATGTTATAATTGTGTAAAAGTGTAAATTGATAACACAATTTGTAATATTTATTGTACAACATGTTTGATTTCTTTCTTTATCATGGTATATAAAGGTATTTATCATGTAGGTAACGAGAATGCAGTACACCTGATGGTAAGTGGTCCCTGCCGCCCCGGGAAATCATAAATCGCCCCTAGGTACGATTAAACCATACCTAAGTTTGATCACAAGATGCATTGCTACCCCTGAGGACTAAGATGTTCGCCTCGTGTATAAGTATAGCCGGCAATCATGCTTCTCCAAACCGAAACAAAAATTGCTTCACGGTGGATTACGAGTATGAGGATGTCCCAGTGACGTGATAGATGTTCTTGCGATGGGGTTTCAAAATTATGCTTAGTCAACGTCTCAACCGATTTCAATGAAGTTTTGAGTTTATGGTTATAGCTTGAAAGCCCTAATAGTTATCACATGACAAAATTGCAACTTACTTAAAGTCTTCCAACATTGTAACAAAGTCCTCATGATGAAAAGGAACGATTAAGGCATACTCCACTGCTGCTGCTCCATAACTCATTACTAAATTGTTCTTAGACTTCACGAACTTCATTCATAAAAGTGAATTAATATTTACAAGAGAGATATGTTTAATATAATCATCGTTGCAACTCTTTATTGTTTTACGTATCCAGCAGTACGGGTATTCCCCCTCAACAAGAAGGAATTACGTTATAGTCTACACTCTACAGTGTTTGCCAAGCGCAAGTTGACAAACTTAATATATGAGGAGATACACATATTTATTTTTTACAATATTTTTAACTTGAAGTTTTCCTCACAATGTTTTCTTTTATCGAAAAACATGTGATAATTTAATTCTAACATGCCCGCAATACTGAAAACCAGAGATTTGACCCAGGTCCCAAGGTCAGAGGTCGTAATCTTAATAACTAGACTATTAGACATGTTTTCACATGTTCGATCTAATTTAATACAGGTTCCGATAATTGAATTGGGACGAGCGGAAACCAAATTTGAATTTATTTGAATAATGCTTTGTGGCTGTTCGTTGGCGTAACATACATATTGGAATTAAATGTATGCGTTCCAATACTATGTAAATCTAATACTATGTCATCGCAGACTAAGATCTGTTTGGCGTTTGTCCTTACTGTCATAAGACATCTGCGTGCCGTACTGTGGTTACAATTCATACTATCTGATTGTATTTCATGACCAAATCACAAAACCAAACAAGACACAGCGTAAATCCAAACCGTCGGCATGATTCGGCGTCTTGTTTAGCACACACGTCTTTCAATCGTCGTTCAATAATGCATGTCGAAGTTTCAGTTGCGTAACTTGATGTGCAACTAGGCAAAACATATGCATACGTTTTTTTTCTGCAAATGTTTTTTAGCCTAAATAGTTGCTCGACTTAAGCTTCAGCGCTACTGCGTACGCCACGCAATTTAGGTTGATGTTTCTTAGGTTACTTAAAACCATTGCAAGCGTACTCAGCTGAATTTTCTCCGTAATACTTTCATTTTTTACTTTCGTTCAACTAGAAACTGTTCAGTAAAACCATACCATTCTAAAATTAAATAGTGCTCATAGAAACCCCATAAATCTTGTGTGGTCTCCCGTAAGGATTAAGAGTCCCCAGTCTCCCTAATTATATTATAATTTTGATCGGTGCCAAACAATTGATGTAGTCTTGAGGTTCGAGCTGACGTACCTAAAAGAAACAGTAGTATCATTTTAAAAGATTCACACAAAAATAAATTTTCTATTCTGCTTTAAAATTTTACCAAATCAGCACTGTGCAATAAAACCGTCTACAACACATTTCCAATGAACGATTTGTAAAACAAGGTAGGTACTGTAAAGTAAATTAACAGCATTAGAGCAGCAATAAAACGGATTCATTCCAACGGTGTGGTGTTTCTTCCAGTGGATCTAAAACTAGAGCTGTAAATAGCGTATCACGTTGCAAAGTAAATAACCTATTGAAATGTTAACGACGTGAAACGTTTTTTAAACGTTTAAAAGTAGCAAACGAGCATGCAGTCCATGGACATCAGTAATTATCCCCAAGTACAATTAAATCATTGCTTAGTTTGATCACAGATGCGTTGAAACCTGAGGTATAAGATGTTTGCCTCATATAGAAGCCGTCAACCACGCCTCTCCAAACCGAAACATAATAATTGCTTCACTAAGGATTATGAGGATGGCGGTGCTACCTCTCCGGTTGAACTACACGAGTTCTACCTCCTGGCCCAAATAAATACTGAAATATTCCGCTAAGTGCGAGTCGGATTTGAAAGGTTTCGCATCAAAAGATTCAGAAAAAGACACTTAAATACCGGGAATCTTTTGTGGGATTTCAACAGATTTTTATTTTTAGAATTTGTTGTTATAATTGTTAGAGACATTAGACATTAGAGACGTTAGAGACATTTTTTGTGAAAATTTCATGTGTATGTGTGATAGACGGGGGATTGAACGTCCAAATAAAAACGAACGTCCAGTTGGCAACCGTTAGATACGAAACTCTAACAGTTGTGCACACGTTATTATTTCGGACTAGCTGTGCTCGTGGCTCCGCCTGCGTGGAAGTATGTCCGCGTTCATATTATCTATACATATAATAAAGCTAAAGAGGGTCGAAAGTCTGTACATGGAAGATATTCAAAAAAAAGTTGGCTGGGGAT
>DWNR01003793.1:0-11456 GCA_018250455.1 Polygonus leo | reverse complement strand
CAATAAATTGCTTCACGGAGGATTATGAGGGTGGCGGTGGTACCTCCTCGGTCGAACTACATGAGTTCTACCACTTGGTATATTGTGTAAGCTTGAGAATGCATACCCTTCTCCATTTTTCCTACTCCTTGATCTCCACCTATAAACTAGGTAGCAAATTACACACCGTTTTACATATAAATTGTTGAATACAAAGGTAATTACTCGCGGAGGTGCCTTCATAAATATTGTTTATTACGCGCCAAATTTGTGTAATGGGCCCCGAGTGTACGGACAACAGTATGCATTTCTGTATGATTAGATAGTCGGGTGCATGAGTGATGTTGTTGTACTCTTTAAATAAATTTTGGTGTTTAAATATTTTTTGAATAACTGTAAATCCGGGGTAAAAATTGGACCAATCCAACATTTTAAATAGAATGCATTTTTTAAATGAAACATGACTTTCTTAACTTAAATTCTAGTTTTTTGGGATGAAGATTAAATATTTTTTGAATTACACAGGAAATCCAGGATAAAGAGAGGATTAACTGAATATTTTATATTAAGTAGTTTTTTTGCCTTATAATAATACATGTCAGTGGTAAATTAAAAATTAAATAACTGTTTTTGGGGTAGGGGCGATGTATCCTAATTGTATTTTGACTTTATTCCGTGACCTATAAGGTCTACGAAAATTTTGTGAAGGGTTTTTATTTAGGCAATAATATTATCCACATTTCCTTCACACAAACTTTTTGTCGTAACATTTATAATTAATAAGCTATAAGCAAAATCGATTTGAATTGCTCCCTGAGGTGCCTTTATAAATATTGATTATTACGCGCCAAATTTGTGTAATGGGCCCCAGTGTACGGACAGCATGCATGATTAGATAGTCATGTGCATGAGTGATGTTGTTGTACTCTTTAAATAAATGTTGGTGTTTAAATGTTTTTTGAATAATAGGTGGAAGAACTCGTGTGATTCGACCGGGGAGGTACCACCGCCACCCTCATAATCCTTCGTGAAACAATTCTCGCGTTCCGGTTTGGAGAGGCGTGGTTGATGGCTATACTTAGGAACGAGGCGAACATCTTAGTCCTCACGGATAGCAACGCATCTGTGATCAAACTTAGGTATGACTCAATCGTACTTGAGGATGATTACTGATGTCTATGGGTGGCAGTGGCCACTTACCATCAGGTGGACTGCATGCTCGTTTACTACATTTACACAATAAAAAAAATTAGCACCAATTCTGTTGTATCAATGTGAGATCTGATAACTTTAAACTATGACCTTTATACCAAAATTTAAAGTGCATTGACTCCATATATTTGAACTACAATTAAAAAGAAAATACGTCTCGTTTATTCTAATAAGTCATAATGAATCTATTTACAAATATATTATTTGAAGAAGCTAAGATAAGGGTATCATATCACCACCCAAACAGAAAGGTCGTACAAAGTTCATCTTACACAGCAACAAATTGTCTTTATGTTGCTATTATCTACTCTTCAATTTTATTAACAGTTAGGAATCTATACTAATGATATAAAGCTGAAGAGTTTGTTTGTTTGTTTGGACGCGCTAATCTCAGGAATTACTGGTTCGAATTGAAAAATTATTTCGATGTTGGATAGCCTATTTAATGAGGAAGGCTAAAGAACATCACGCTACGACAAGAATAGTATCGGAGTATTAACGAAAAATGTTGCAAAAACGGGGAAAATTTGACCCAATCTCTCTGACGTGACGCAAAGGAAGTCAGCTAGTGCAGCATAAAAGCATTAGAATGATTAGTTTATCGTTTACTACAATTGCCAAGTTCAGTTAAAGAACCTAGCGAGAATTGGGGACTTCATAATCTTGAGTGAACTTCGGGTGCAGGCAGGTGGGAGCATGGGAGGATGCATGAGTTCTACTCATGTATTTCTAAATCGTACTCGGGGATGATCACTTATGTCCAGTCAGTAATCACTTATTATCAGGAAGACTGTACCTGTTCTTTGCTACCTTAAGACGATAAAAAAATGTAATTTAATTTACCTACCATTTCTGTCATGAAAAAAAAGGATCGGATTTTTAGTATCATATTCAGTATCAAATGATTATAAAATCAATACCAGATTAAAACTGAAGATACAATTGAAAGAATGAAGATTGAAACTCCTATTGAAAGAACTGAGGAACATTAGTGAAACCTATTTATTAAAAAAAAAATACATATTACGATCGAATTACGCTGGGATAGGATTTGCTAACTGAGGTCAACCAATAGCGGCCGGCACACATTTCAAGCATTTGATATTAAGTAGATTGACAATAAATTTCGATGACAAAGTATGCCAGCCCCGTCCTTACTACTAAAAAAATATTTATGTTAAAGGTGTGATTGTCAGTGTCATATAAATCACATTAGTTATCACTGACCACAGATACGAATGGTATTGTGATAATAGGTTAAAGTACATATACAATACATTGTATTATTTTTTCTGATAAGTGCACCCTTATCTTACCACCGCTGATATTTTATTATGTACTGCATAATTGTTATTGAAGTGAAAACTTCTAAAGCAACGATGGACAGGGTAAACTGGAATGGAATCGCGTCATCAACATGCTTTGGACATTTAAAAATTGTATATTATTTGTTTTGTAATATTTAATTTAGGTGGATGTTGATAATTTTTATTTATTTATTTAAACATTATAAAATTTCCAATTTTACTACTAATAATCTAAGTTGTATGTTTTCGCTTCTATCCTCAGTCCCTATGACTGCCAATTATTTTTTTCATACTTACTAGTAGATAACTCTTTAGGTATTTGATAACTCTCGCCTGAATATATTCTAAGTATGTATCTAATTTTTTTAAAGGCGGTTTATTTAACAATTTTTCTTCTTTGTATAATTTGCGCTAGTAGTTACTTTTGCTGATAAAAATATCAAAATTACTTAGGTAAACAGTAAAGTAAAATGCATTTCCATAGTCATACATACATCAATACAAAGATTTATCATAGATCTTTAATGCTTATAATTTTTATTCGCCTAAAATCCTTACAAGTAATTGTTCCACTATTATAAGTTTTATTAGTAAACATATGAAAACACAAACCTGAACAATCTCCTTAACTTTGGGGTGCTTTGCCACCTCTCGGGCAACACCGCCATCACCACCACCAACTATTAGCACCTTCTCGGGATTCTTGTGACAACATAGAGGTAGAAATGATATCATTTCCTGAAAAAAAAATACTTGTTTATCTTCAAATGGGGCCAATGGCTAAAAAGCTCAGCAATGCTTTATAGAAGACGAGAAAATTCTAATAACTACATTAACGCAAACATTTTTACCCCCTATTTTACGCCCAAAACTTTAGGGCTTTGAAGTTACTTATGTTATTACCAAAAAAGCATTAGTAATTTCAAAAATACACAGACACACACTTTCATATAAGTCAGATAAATAAAGTTCACAGATTTTCATTCTTAATTTTAGGTCTAGGTGAGAATGTCTAAAAATCCCTTCGGATATTTTGAACATTTGCCGATAATCAGTCAGCTAGTAAGTATTTAAGTTTTTATATATAGATTTGAAAATCTACCATGAGGAGTAATCTTTTCCAAGTACGATAAAATCATACCTAAGTTTGATCACAGATGCCTTGCTTCATCTGAGGGCTAAGACGTTGGACTCGCGTATATGTATAGGGGCAAGCACGCCTCTCCAAACCGAAACACAATTGCTTCATGAAGCAATTATGTTTCCGAACTAAATGATTTCTACCACCTGGCAATTAGGTGATAGAATTATTTATCATTAGAAATAAATAGTGCAGCTATGTCTCCTATTCTAGCAGTGACTGTGATACCATTTGTGTGAAATTATGCTTACTATACTAAAATTGTTACTAGTAATAAAGAACACATGTATTGTTTGAATAAATTCTTAGTCATCAATTTAATTGATGCAATAATATGTACTTTGTGAAATATTAAGACTTATGGTAGCACAAAATTATATATGTAATAAGGCATTTGTTTCATTTCATTGATAATAATAATACACTCTATACACTCATAGCCCCACACTAGGAATCCCTGTGTCATCAGTGCTATGGACCAATATTGATGTATTTTAAAAGCATAATTTTTAATTTTTTTAACTATATTTATTTAATTTTAGTATTTATTGTTATAATAGCCCTAGTAACACATCTTCTGTAAAAGTTTTAAAAGTCTACCTTCTATGGTTCAAGAAATTAAGCCCTGAGACAGATGGACAGACAGATGAACAGACAGACAACAAAGTCTAGTAAAAAGGTCCTGTTGGCACCCTAATATGTAATATTTATTTAATAAATTGGCACAGTGTATCTTAATTGATGCTGTTATGAACAAGTAGCATCTTATTTATTTAATTTATACAAATAACAAATGATTTACGCAACATTTTTATTGTAAGCTTCGGCTTACTAAGACATTTTGTAATGTTAGTTTAGAGCTATTTAAACTGATGATCTGACAAAATGCCTGGTAGACATTGTCTTGCCAGTAACTATGTAATAAAAAAATGGTGGTCATTGTTCGAAATAAAATATAGCCTATATTTTAAAGTTCCAAAAAAAATATTTGTGTGAAATTTCATTAAAATCAATAGACATAGGCTTATTTCCAAAACAACTGGTTTTGGAAATAAGCCTGGTCAAATATTGTTACACAAGATTTTTATATATAAAGATAACAGTTTTATATAATAGAATTCATACCTGATATGAAAATTCATCTTTCTGCGTACACTGTATAATGCCATCCAGCACGAGAACTCTGCCAAAGCTGAGGGTATCAAATACTTGTATGTCCTGGTACTGAGACTTTTCTCGGTGAAGCACCTCCTTTATTTGGAAGGAGAAAGTACCACCAGGCCACATCTCACATGACTCCGTGAACCAATCCTTTTTGAGGGTGTCCATTGTTGCTGAAAAAGATAGTACAATGATTCATAAATTTAAAAAGACAGAAAATTATTTTTAAAGCAATAACAAGTATGTTATAAACATAAAGTCCAATGAATGTCATTTAAATCTGAATTTTTAAACAACATGAATATGTATGTAACTTAGTAGTTTTTTAATACATTATTAGTTAAAAGCAGCACATTTTATTAATATTTATTTAAATTATTATATGCATCAACTAAACTTTTTACATCAATAATTTACTATTAACTTATTAAAGTTCTTTATTATAATGTCACTAGAGAATAAATATAGATGATAATCTCATTATCTTGTTATTTACTCAATTATTACTCTTACCTCACGTGCAAAGCCTGTAACACCACAGTTTTAAAACTTTGAGCACGAATTTATACGTGAGAAACTACTAATGCGTGCGATGACTGTACGTCGACTGAACTGAATGAAAGACGCTCTCAGATATTATTATAAAACCACAATGATAAGAATCTATTTGAATAGTGCGACTGTAATTTAAATAAATCGTATAGTTTAAAAGTGATTACTCTACACTTCTATAAATTCCTAACAACACACACGTCACAAATTAATGGCATGGAATTGACGTTTGACAAAGTCAATGTCATGTCATGTTAATGTCGTCTGGAAACAATGACGAATATAAGTGTTGTTCATTTTCCGTGGTGTTGTCGCCTTTGGGGCGAGCCATAAGGGATATCTTCTTAGACAATTCTTGAGGTCTACTGCCCCTGGTTTTATTTTGCGCCGTTTGGTGGGTGGAAATGTCAGTCTGCCTATTATTAACCTAAGAACTGTGTGGATATTTTCTCTGGATGTTATGAGGGTCCTGCCTTAAGAGCTCCCGTGGGCGATCCTATGATAATTCTTGCACATAGAACGATAAATAAGAAAAGAAATACGCACATAAAAATTATAGTCTGGAAGACAATCCCGTTGGCTGACTCTTCGGCTCCTAGGTTAATTATTAAGGAAAAATACTCACCGGACTGCTGTCACGTTAACAATTTAGCTATCTGGATATTAAATTCCTGCAACGATGGAAAATAAGTTCTTACGATACACATCGTTACAGACAAACGACCAGCTCCCATGACTGACACGACTGGAGGACTAAGTTTTGGTAACTTATTTGATATAGAATAACAAAAAATCTGCACTATTAACTTAACACATGGCATTGAAGTCGGGGAATAGATCCCCGAAATCAAAATAATCCCCCTTCATCACTCATTACCGTAGGTGTGAACGATATATCCATCGTCATATCCTGATCTCCTGCTGTCATCTTTTCTTAAATTGTGTATTTGTTTATCCACTCATGATGAATATTAATTATTACACTGATTATAATAGCACAAAATATTATACATGTCCATATCAAGTCTTCCATAATATATTATAGATGAAAAAAAAATTGGCTGTTTGTCCTTCATTATGTTGGTGTGATATAAAAGAGGTAAAATTATAACTAAAACGGATTTGTTATTTACAATTTTACATTGTATCTTTTTCATTTTCCTTCTTTTAATAGTATTTAAAGCGCATATCTTATTATTACAAACTGTGAAAAAGAATAGTATAGTTTTTTTCATTGTTAATATGAGGTTTAAGTGAAACACGTACTCTACTCAAATTATAAACATGGATTGTGCTGCAATAACAGCTGAGCATTTCGTGAGCTCAGCGCGCGAATTTTTAAAAATATCGGACAGGATTAACGATGATTGGCGGTTTATTGAAGACACTGCTATACATAAATGTTATTTGAAGAAAGATACATACATAGATTATAAAACTGAGGACGTTAATGTTTTGTGTAAAGCGCAATATGTAATATTTTATAATTTAAGCTATGGAGTACCATCATTCAGTTTCAATGTGTGGAACTCAGGAGGAACATTGCTGACTTTAAAAGAAATTAGACAATTGTCTTTAATTACGTAAGTATTTTTTTATGTTGACCGTCAATATTTTATAATTACGTTATCTATAAGCTTGCCACTGAGAGATTTTTTATGTTTATCTTTACAAGTCCTTACAGGGTTGAAATGCTTGTATGATCAACTTTAGGATTGAATTTATTTATTTATTTACCATCAGAGGAATTGCTGTCGTTTAGTGCCTTTTATCGTAATAAAAAAACAGAAAAGGGAATTTTAATACAAAACTCGTCTGGAACACGCTATTCCCTAACCTATTATTTGAATCCTTTGCAACTAATATTTACTAATATTTTTAGTTCCTAAAACATGTTTTTTCTATTTAATTTTCATTTCTTAATAATTCTTTGTATTTGAATGAAATGTACATTTTTGTTCCTTCGAGACCGATATATTTGGATACTTCAGAAATTAACTGTCGTACATGTCAATGTTATTTCAGTATAGACGAAGCACAGTTTTACTCCGTGATAACACAGCAGGAGCACCCGCTGCTGCATCTTCCCTACTACATCATGCATCCATGTCACACGGAAGCTCTGTTGGCTGCCTTCAAAGACCACTCCAAGAACATCATTGTCACTTTCCTAGGTCTTATTACACCTTTGGTGAAAATAAATTTGCCTTTGGAATACGGACTATGAATCGGTTTTAAGTCAATTGCTTAATACATATTTTGATTATAGCTACACATTATCTTGTTTCCTACTATTCGGTACAGACAATTAGGAATTTTGGCGTAGCCTGGAGTATAAATCACATTATTTACTTTGACGGGTGTAGGAAGCTAAAAGTTGATGTCCAACCAGTGTTAGGCGGCTCAAATCGCTGTTAGATCCAGCAATTAGATATCCATGCTCTCATAAGCGAGCCCGGAAACCCGATTACTATTTAGAAGACAAGCATGCAGACTCTGGAATTCCAAGTTTCAAATACCAGACACTCAAATGTTTCTGCAAATTATGAGCAAATTACACACAATTGTGAATATAAATTAATTCGGGAAATGACAACGTCGTAAAAAAGATACACGCTTGAGAAATGGAATAAGGTTGGTTAAATAAATATAGTTAAAAAAACTAAAAAAACACGCTTTTAGAGCATATCAAACTAAAAAGTAAAAAAATAATTTTTAATATAAGCTGAAAACAATAATGAACGGAAAATACTAGTATTATTGTGAATAAAGCGTGGGGCGCTTTGTGCCATATTTTTCATATATCGAGCAACCTATGCTCTAAAAGCGTGTTTTTTTAGTTTTTTTATTATAATATTATAAGTAATCTTTCATGGAAGACGCCCATAAGGGTACATTTATTTAGAGTAAATATAACGGGATTCCTACACAGGTAAAATTGGGTTAATACGGGAGATTTGGGACAAAAAGCTTGACGAAGTGGTGTTATGAGTTGTGACTAGTAATTTTCAAATTCGTTACATAGCGCCTGTGTGCTATGAAGTATATTTTTGTAGTGTTTTTTTTTTACATTGTTACCTTGTCTGCCTGTTATTTATAACAATCATTCTTTTTTTGTTTTATGTTCTGTTGTTTTAGACATTATTGAAGATATTGATACCATACTTAAATAGTATCTATACGTCAAACAATATTACTATTTTACACTTGATACATATATTGCTTTTTGAAGTGAAAACTTCTATAGAAACCGGTGCACTGTGCACCGCTCACAAGAACCAATTGAACGCGCTCAGCGACCCTTTGCGCTCTCTCTTTCACGCATCACTGCGGCGTATCGGAGAGCACAATTCAGCACAAAAATCGCTACACGGCGTCAAGCATTACGTAATAAACAACATAGTTAATTAGTGTTTTCCACTTTACCATATTGTCATTCGAGATAGGGACTGTGGTTGATTTTAGTTATAAGTTTTCACTTTTATTTGCAGTCTCTATCGGATCGGCCGAACACGAAACAAAAAATCCTGACTGTGACCGGCTTCATTCGGACTGGCCTGGAAATGCTACTCGAGAAAAGTAGTGATTTCTTTAAATAAATGCAACAAAGTTATTTATTTCCGCACTAAACGTATAACGGTCTCTCACCATATTGCCATATTACAAAATTTATTTACTTACTTCCTATACTTAGGCAGAAAGATACAGTATGTCTGTGTCTTTCTGCCTATCCTAAGGAGTGGATGTACTCTTTTTATTGTTTGTGCACCACAGTTGCACCCTTATGTGGCAGAAACAGGTGTGGCGTTGGCTAGATAAATAGAAACTTTAACGCGTTCTATCACCTAGCGCATAGTGTAAAACTGTGTACAATATACAGTGAAACCTGGTTAAGTAAAATTTAAGGGACCTGCAAATTTGTGTCACGAATAGAGGTATTCCACTTATCCAGTGTTAAGATATCCATTAGAATTTTTATGGCCTAAAACCTGGCCGAGGGTCTTCTCGACAGATTAGTCAAGTTTGCATCAAAATCCGTTAAGCCATTTTTACGTGAAGCGCGGTCAAATAAACAGACAAACGGATAAACAGATAAACCGACAAACAGACAAAAAATGTAAAAACTGTTAAAACGTGTTCTGTTATCGTTTTTAAGTATCCCCAGCCAACTTTTTTTCGAATATCTTCCATGTACAGACTTACAACCCTCTTTAGTTTTATTATATGTATAGATAACATAGAATAATAATAATTAAGTAAGTAAAGAAACAAAACGATGTTATCTCAATTACAGAGGATAATTCACTCGCTATCTTAGTTAAAGAGGTTACTATGACGATAAAATCGAAAGAACGAATGACAGATATAGAGGCTTACATCATCCCACCAACCAAGGTAATTCAGTGCCAAACTGTTGGGACCTCAGTAGGATTTCCAGGACCGAGATGAATGGGATTACAAGCTAAATTTATCAAATATTTACTATCAACACAACTAAATAGTAGAAGGTTACCGAAGGGCGAGGGACTGTCATAATCCAAATTACATCCATCTTAGGATCGAGGTCGACTTCGATAACAGGATCAGGTATTTCGAGCGAACACATAAAGAACTCATATAAATTCGATTGACTGATAAATTCGACTGATTAATTCAAATATGAACAACATGATGAGTTATGATGTTATATTTTATGAGTTACTAGCTTTTACCCGCGGCTTCGCTCGCGTTTTTAATTAATAAAAGTATTCTATGTCCTTATTAACACCTCTTAGAATGTGAATTTGGACATATTGAAAATGTTGCAAAATCATTTTTTTTACATCGTCTGAGTCGAAATGTCAAAAACTCTATTACAAATATTTATTTACTCCCTATCCAGTGCCCAAATACAAAGTTTCATGTTTTTATCTTTGAAGATGACAAAACTTCATACAAATTTTCATCCCTTATTTCAACCCCTTTAAGCCTTTTTTTGTGTATTTAAACTACCAAATACCATTACAATTTCATTACCAAATTTCATTACAATTAGTTCAGTAGTTTTGGCGTGAAACTGTAACAAACAAATTTACATTCACTTTTTTAATATTAGTATAGATGGAAGTGAAAGAAGCTAGGCAAGCATGCCAGAACTGTGCCATTTGGCACTCGATATTCTCTGCCTAACCCTGTTAGGGATTTGGCGTGAAGATGTATGTGTGTATGAACAACATGATACTAACTGTAATGTAAGAATCTCTGTAAAGCTGTAAAGCTTGAAGTATGATACCGTATGCAATCATCAACTAATTTCTCTTATTTATCTTAAAATGATTTTTACACAGTATTCTAATAATATGTCAGAGAGTATCGAGTGCCAATACTCGATACTCTTTGCCTACTCTGTTAGGGATTTGGCGTGAAGATGTGTGTGTGTGTCTAATAATATGTAATTTTGTTAATTATGGGTACTATAATACGAGCAAGCAGCTCGCCTGGTGTAAATTAATCAGTGCCGCCGATGGACGTCTGTTACCGATTTCCAATAGGATAGGAATCCCATCTGATGTCGGCCACAGATGTGAACCAAGTTGAAATACCTTATTTTATATCGTATCTATGTATATTTATCGTATCACGCTAGCTTAGTGACCATTAAATATTCAAATATTATATAAATAAAACAGAAAAAACATAGGTTCCTTCTTATACCAAAAAAAAGTTAAATACGCAAAATCTTCTTCTCTAAAACCAGCTTGGTTTAAGAGCATTGTCTTAGTTGTATTATTACATCCTTTGACTTTCATTCGATCACAGTCAATATATATACAAGATTGCTAATTAAATGATAACAATAATTAAGGCTTACCTGCTGCTACTGCTGCTTAGGTTGGACTTAGGGATTATTCAAAATTTTAGTGAATACTTGATGTCATGTCGTGTAAAATAAATATTTTATTTTAGTCCCATATTCCTTTCAGCTCCAAAAATGTTTTTTTCAAAGGGAGGGACTTGATGTCTGATAGTCTTAAGTATCTATTCTTGTTAACACGCTTATATTAGCTTCACTTGTATGTATGTTTGTTTGTTTGTTTGTTTGTTTGTTTGTAACTGACTCCTTT
>DWNR01003792.1:0-11457 GCA_018250455.1 Polygonus leo | reverse complement strand
GTAATCTTAAGTTTTAACGAAGTTAATATTCATACAAAAATGTTCCAGTTCAATATGGCGTGTATGTATTTTTATTGTGTTTTATATAGAATATACATCTTTCCTCATATTGGCTTTTAAACCCATGTCCAGAAATAAATTAGGCAGTACAAGATCAACAATGAGATGCGTTTTTGATGAAAAATCTCACCAACACATCTTAAACGCTTTTGGGGGATTAACAAGAAGAAAATATAATGTAGGTAGTATTAAAACTTTGCAGATTATCTATTTACTTAATGTCACAGAACAAAAGCATAATTATAAATTAACGTCAGTGAAAATATCATAACGAATTATTACTTTCCCAAAACGAAACAAGACTAGTAAGAAGGTTTATTGTACTAGACGAATAAAGATAAACATACAAATTACCTTCCATAGGCATAAGTATTTTTTCGTGGCTCAAGGTTGATTTATAGATGTACTAATCAAGACTGTCACTACACCTAAGATAAAGGACAAAATTCAGTGCGCAATAAGTACTCACCTGGTTAGATCTGCCCACAGCACAACACTTATCACCGAAATCCAATTAACAAGGACGTAACCAAAGAAAACTAACTACGGGTTGAGGGTATGCATAATTTTCGAATTATCAAAAATCTGATGTCCATAGGACGGAACAACAAGAACAAGAGAAAACATATCAACCACAAAATACTTGAAAATACAGACACTGGCTGAGAAAGAACGATACAAAATATATAGAAAAGAAAGAGATATAACATGGAAAATACCATAGACTACAATCAGCTGTTGTGTTGACACCTTTATAGTATTTTTGTTTTTTCATTAATAAAACGCATTTGGTATATACATAATAATTATTATACTTCCATCATGGTATTATAAAAGTAACCGTTATGTTTATTAAATGATAAAATATATTTAAAATAATAATTATTTATTTCTGAAAAAAGTACGTCTTAGTTTATCTCAAGTTTTTTATACTGTCTATCTCCGGTTTCCACCAAACCGGAGAGGAGAGGAGACGTAGGTAAATGTTTTAAATAACCAATCAGATTTCGTTACTTCCACATCTCCTCTCCGCTTAGCTTCAATGAATCAAGCGGAGAGGAGAGGAGATGTCTCATTTTCATTACTTGAGGCGCACGCGGCCGAGCGGCAGCTGCGTGAAGTCAGGCGGCAGGGCGCCGGCGGCTAATTCTTTTTCTTTAAACAAATGAAGATAAAACTTTTGTAACGATATGGCGTATTCTTTTCGTAGGAAACACCTGACTGAGTTTCAATTTTCACAATTCACATATCCGCTAGACACAGGTCACATCTTTTATTCGCTACGCGTCTCCTCTCCGCTTTGGCGGAAATTATTTGTCAGCTTCGCAGGACAACTCCTCTCTGCTCCATATTTTGTGTAAACTGGGCATTATTCTTGAATATCTTAATTAAGTATTGCAGTGCAACTCTAATACCCCCCGTAGTAGAGTTACACTGCCATACCTAATTAAGACAGACAGGTATTTATAGTAATTACCTCTAAATAGCTTGTTTTACAAAATAAATAAATGGTGCGTGGGACTGGGGCAACTTAAGAAAATTCTTCTGTGAAGCAAATAGCTTTGTCTTTGGAAATAATATAGCTAGAAAGAGCAGAACCCAAGTCCGTCAAACTAAATTAGTAAAAAGTAAATCATGTAAATGACAACAAAATGACAGTTTGACAGATTACTTTTATTGTTCCCGTTCTCAATTTATTCCTAAACGAACTCTTTAGTGTAATTTGAGAATAATTAATCTATATCTAATTGAAATGATGGTCTTTCGTAATTCTACAAAACCTTAAAGAACATACTAAGGTCCTTTGAATATGGTAAAACGTGTTTATTTATGATAATAGTTTTAATGTCGCACCTACCTACTCGACTACTTTGTCTAAACACTGTCATTTGTTCGCAATAAATAACCTTTCGTCATTGTGAGTGGACTAATTGACTAGGATCGTGATCGTTCTCAAAAAATATAACTACACCAATTATAAATATGGCAAAAGAAGAAGACGATGACAATTTGCCCGACAAAGATGCGGCGAAGGAATTTTACGCAAAATACGAGCCCAAGGAAATAATTGGCAGGTGAGGATATTCGTTATTTATATAGTTGATTACTCTGTTTTACAGTAGTTGTATTGTTGCCAATTTTCGCGAAGTTCTGAACAGAATTTAGAGCATCGGCCAGTTCCGCACATTGCCTGACGCCGCCGCCGACCTTGGCGACTAACTTGAATATCACAATAATGTGTACCAACTTGGTATACAGATAAATCAATAGTTTCATCTCATTAAATATTGTAATGCATGTATTGTTATATGTTTAATTCTAATTCATTATATATGTACATATATTCACACAGTAATGTAAAAGGCTGCGTCAATTCATACGAATCTCATATGACATATTATATACATATATAGTTATACATTGAAATTGTATAAATTAATATAATCCATTCACTAGATTATGTAATTTTATGTATAGATAGATAATTACTATATTAATTTTCCACTTTATTTTACGCTTACATAACAAATGGTGATTTATATTTAGGGTTGTTTAAGACCATGTAAGGATCCTTGGGGATAAAAAGTTTAGAATATTGGATATATTCCAAAGATTTATTATTTCTTAGTAAAAATTCAAACATTTTTTCTATCAAACATTGATAGCCATTTAGGGTCTCTATAAATACCTGATGCCTCTATTGTGTCCTGGGACATGTCTCTTTAGGGCATTAGGGCAGTAGTTATTTTTTTTTACAGAATAAATAGCGTACTAGGTACTAATTGCACCTGTGGCCAAGCCCTGATATTTATGAAAATAAAATTGCTATACTCATGTTAGTATATACGCATAGTAAAATATAAAAGTAGTCTCTTGTAGTTTTGTATAGTTTGAACTAGCTACCTCATTGGTAAAGTATTGATGCTACGACTCATGCATCATGTCAAAATAATTTAAAGAAATCTGGTGTCTAAAAATTAATTATTTAAAATCAGATGTCTAAAAGTTAATTATTTAATATCCGATATCTAAAAATTCATTATTTAAAATCAAATGTTTTAAAATTAATTATTTAAAATTAGATGTCTAAACATTAATTATTTAAAACAAGATGTCTAAAAATGAGTTATTTAATCAGATACCATAAATCAAGAACAAAAAATTTTGTTTCATAGCTGATTTCATTACTCCCCTCTCCTGACACAGCTATCTTTAAATTTAACAAATATTTGTAATTTATAACTTCAATTTCTGTTACATTAATCTGAGCTGAAAATTGGCATAGGTTATCTGTATAAAGGATGATAAATATTTCAATGAAAAATTAATGTCAGAAATGACCACAACTTTTATGTCTCTATTTAACAATAAATCTCCATTACAGAGGTATCAGCTCAACAGTGAGACGATGCATCGAAAAGGACACAGGAAGGGAGTATGCAGCAAAGATCATAGATCTCAGTCAGGAGTCCCAGGATGGGGTGGACACCCACACTATGCGCGATGCCACCCGCCAGGAGATTCACATCCTGAGGATGGTAGCTGGACACCCTTATATTAGTGAGTGAGTTGTTACTAGATAAAGATTAATTTGGGCAAGTGTGGTTCTGCTTTTGACCTTATTTAACTACAATCCCACATGGTACCACCACTGGCCATTGGTCTCTTCTCAGAATAAGATGCCAATGAGAGCATTGCCAATAGTAGACAATATGGCAAGTCAGTACAGTAAAATTTATTTTAATGAAACCAATAAGTCACTTTTTTCTTGTACAAAGTTTACCTGATGGTAAGTGGTCACTGCCCCCCATGGACATCAGTAATCATCCCCGAGGTTGATTGAATTATACCTGAATTTGATCACGCATGCGTTGCTAGCCCTGAGGACTAAGAGGTTTGCCTCATGTGTAAGTATAGCCAGTGCCTCTCCAAACTGAAATAAGAATTGCTTCATAGAGGCGTATGAGGTAGTCCTTCCAGGTCGAACTATACTAGTTTTACCACTTGGTGACTACAATCAAGTTATGGATTTAACATTAATCATTATAATTCAATAAAGTTAACAAATGCATGTAATATAGACACTATTCCTGTTTTGAATGCACAGCTATGGCATAGTTCCATTCCATTTTACATGATGTAAGTTTCATTGCCCTCCTTTGATAAAATAATACAAAAAAAATGTAAACAACTTTATAAAATGACTGTTCCATAGATAGTATTTGTACACTTTTCGTTGTATTACCATAATATACTAATGGGTCCACTACTTAAGAGTGTATTTATTTTATTTACGTAAGGAAATGTTCATTGTTTCAGTTGAGCTGCAGGATGTATTTGAATCGGAGACATTTATTTTTCTTGTGTTCGAGTTGTGCAAGAATGGTGAATTGTTTGACTACTTGACATCGGTTGTGACACTGTCGGAGAAGAAAAAGCGATATATAATGAGGTGAAATATACATTTATTTATATTTTTATTCTAATTAAAGCAATTAAGATATATGAAAATAAAAGAACAAGAACAAATGTACCTATGGGTGATCTGATATTTGTAGATTCTCTATCACATTCTTCAATTAATCAATCATTCATATGATTTACACACACTTGCAATCCTTAGACTACACTCTAGGCATGTCCACCTGATAGGCATGACACCTACAAACTTCGGACATCAACCTAAATACGATAGATATTCCATCAAAGGTTAACCACTTCTACCTTTGAGGACCAAGATGTTTGCCTTGTAAGTGTGGCCTGCAAACGTCTATCCAATTGGAACACAGGAAGCAACACATATTATGATTCTTGATTAAAAGCAAACCATCTGTGTCATCTGGAATAGCAATTCACCTTTAATAGACCTCAGCCAGGACTTCCAACAATCCTAAGGTTGATTGTGTTACATGGGCTGCAGATACCACTTACCATCAAGTGGATTGCATGCTTCACTGCCACATCTATGCTATAAAAACACGCTTTATGGAGATACTAGCTGCCCCCGCCAACGTTATTCTGCCATAAAAAATATATAAAAAATTATAGCCTATGTTTATTGTAAAGTTTCATTAAAATCAATCCATTCAGTAGTTTTTATGTAAAAGAGTAACAAACATCCATACAAGCTTTCACGTTTATAAATATTATTAGGATACAATATCAGAATAAACGTTCTACCACCTTCTAAACACGTTTTCCTTATGTCTTTAATGTTCATGGAGTGTTTCGTTTTGCTTGTTGAGAGTTGAAGTGGGTCATTGGAGCGATGTTGATAAAAACGAAGTAACCTTCAATTCGGGATAATCCGTTATGAATATTTTAATTTACTTATTTTTTGTTAATTAACTCCTTAGTGTTTATAACTGTTAATTTATCAATTGTTAATGTTATTATGTTTTATTTATATTGTCTTTTTACAAAATTGCGGAGAGCATAAATTAGATTGTGTTTCTTTTACGCCTTTTGAGCAAAATTGTAAAGACTACTCAAATCATAATTTTGTACACATGTATTGTATTGGATATTATTCCTTTAATGGCAGGACAACATCGACATCTACACCATCACTAGTACCATCTATCTTAGTATAAAATATGTTATTATTATATTATAAATAAAATATATGTTTATATGGTATATATTATTATAAATGAATTTATGTAAATTGAAATAATTTTATCAAACTATATTATTTATATTAATCAATACATACCTATTGAACATAATTGTTCTGTTAACAGTTGTAATGAAAACAATGCATAGAAACTATTCTGCTCTACTTATCACACTGTTTTGTCGACCCTATTGATAAGGGTATTCTTATCACCCAATTTTCATTTCCTTGTGACTTGTATTATCTTTTATGTTTGTAATTAAGTATGCAATATATTTGTTTTGCATGTTTAATAACAAACTTAACTTTATTATATTAAATTATTGATAGTTTTACAACAAAATCCTGGTTTAAAGGTGGTAGTATTTTTATATTAAAAATGCAAATTGGGGAGAATTTAATAACAATATATATTCTGCGTTTTAGCTTGATAGTTGTGTGTAAGGCCCTTATATATTTTCCTTTTACATTAATATGAGACATTCCAGTTCCTAGCATATATACAGATGTAACATCTTCATCATGTCACATTATTATATCAGAAAGGGCTTGTAAGATAGTTAAAATCTCGATTCAGAATTTTTTTAATGGAAATTTAACGTTACTGGCAGAACAACCTCTACCGGATCCGCTAGTCTATACTAATAATATAAATCTGAAGAGTTTGTGGCATCTACGAAAATTGTTGCAAAAAACGGGGAAAATTTGACCCACTCTGTCTTATATGACGCAAACGAATTGCGCGGGTCAGCTAGTTATTAATAAAAATTACATTAAGTTATTAAAGGAAATCCTGAAAATCACTTATGTGCTGCATGTATTGTGCTGTGGTATGAAATCAGTGATTTGCTATCTTTACTATCCCGTTATCTATTACGTATTGGAATAATATTGCTTTTCATAGTATATACATGTACACGCCTACTACATGATAATGCCTATTACATAATTTATTAAAGGCTTTTCACTAATATGTATTCTTTAATGATGTTATAAAATAACTTAGGTTCATAAATCAATGTGTATGGATGTGTTAACTCATTTTCATAAATTCATTTTCTATAATTTCTAGATTTTTTGTGTAAGATCAATATAATCATCACACCTCATTATTGTCCCACTGCTGGCAAGGTGTCTTTTGCCTAAATTACAAGTATTTAAGTCTACCGCGTTGGCTAGATTAATTGCTAGATTTCACAAATCCTTGAGATTTTTGCTAATATATGGGGCGGGTAGGCTTCTCCACTATGTTGATCTCCACCTAAACCAAGTCGTAATTCGATTTTAACCGACTTCAAAAAAAGAAGGTTCATCTGTATGTATTTTTATGCACAATAATACCATTGAGTGATACTCAAATGAAATTGGGAAACAATAACAATATTTTATGCATTTGAAACTATGTAGTTAAAAATGAAAAAAAAATACGCGTCGAATTGAGAACCTCCTCTCTTTTTTAAAGTCGGTAAAAAACCCAAGTAATATCCGGTTTCTATTAATTTGACGTTAGGTCGCTAAAGAATGGTAAAATGTAACTAATATAATTTAGCAATAAATAACATAGCTATTTAATTATTTTTTTGTATTTTTAATTGAGTCCAATGAAAGTATCAAAATGCAGTTAGTTTTATTTTATTTTTGTTACCTATCAAGTCTGACTGAGAGTTCCCAAACTGATTATCTAATTAGATTTCTTGACATATCTTTTACGTTTAATCCGTTTTCCTATTTATTTTAAATTAATTAAAATAAATAGGAAAACGGATTAAACTTTCTGATTACTGCTTATATTGCATACTTTTCAATTTATTATTGTTATTTAACCCTTAATGAATGTTAAAAAAATACTAGAAACAGCATCTTCGTATTTTACAATCTTTGGGAAGTATACAAAGGAAAACATTGACCCTGCAATCAGTTTCGCGTAACGTTGTAGATAAATGTGCGATATGATACGCATCCCGCGTACGTCACCGTACGTAGGTCGCGCGGTGGAGCGTGCCGATAACCGCCAGGATTCGCGAAGTGTGCTCCACCTAGCCCAGTCTCAGGCCGCACCTTGCACTGTTCTGATCTCCTGGTACTTTGCGAGAATTGTTATCGTTATATTTACAAACAAAAATCGTGAGCTCAGCTGTATAGATCAGTCCTACGCCGTATCTCGCGTTCTCATCTTCTGGTTTTTTTGAAGAATTGTAAATTAAATACAAAAGAAATCGTGAGTTGCGTCGTATAGCCCGATCTTAAGCCATATCTGGAACTTTGTCAGATTTTTTAATAAAAAAATGGCTTTAATTGTGGCCCACAACATGGCCCTTGTGGAATTCCCCACTCGTAAGAAGAAACCTGTACTGTACAACGAGTTGATTGCCCACTTCTTAAAGATTATCATGTGAGTTTTGATCATATTTAGATCAATTGATTTATTTGTGTATTGTAGGCAGAAGTCGTCTAGTTGTTTTCGTTTTATACCGAATGTGTTGTTTCAAATGCAAGACATTAATCTCTGGCTTTCCTCGTTTATATATTATACTAGCTGACCCGGCAAACGTTTCGGCAAACCATATAAATAAAAATACAAATATCGCTATTAAAAAATAGGGGCTGATGGTAGAAAATTTAGGGTTGTAAGTATTTTTTAATCATAAAAATGAGTTAACTTAAATATAAGACTGTAATGTGTCCATAATTAAAATGTTCATCAAATAATTGGGTAATTATTGTTTGAATATGGCTCATCAATATCTTATATTCTGCCAAGGTTGGAGATTTTCTGGTCAGAATTAATTGAGTGTTGTAATAAATAAATAGCATTGTTTTAAATAGGATAAATAGCATTGTTTGAATAGAGATTTTTTAATAAGGTCGCTTTTGGTGTCGGATTTTATTAAAAATGGAAATTACGAAGTTCTCCAGCATTACTTTTTGTCAATATTACAAAAACACTAATGAACGTTTTAAAAATCATCGGCGAAAATATTTATTTATCCGTGCTTGAACTAAATTGTTGAACTAAATTTATGGTACAAAAGACTGACTTGAAGCAAAATAGTATTTTTTCCCAGCCAAGTATATGTCCGGAAAACAATAGAAAAATATAGTATTCAAGTATTTCTACGTAACCGCGAATACAAATATAGATAAATTAGAGAAAGAAGAAGTCCGGATTTCACCTCAATTCTCTTTTTCCAAATACAATAAATAACAGAAGAGAAGAAAAAAAGGGAATAACTAATCAATGGCAAAGTTTATACGTTGGGATATGTTGATTGCAGGCAAGTGCTAGAAGGAGTGCGTTACGTGCACAGCAAGAACATCGTGCATCGCGACCTCAAGCCCGAGAACATCCTGCTGGACGACATGCTCAACGTGAAGATCACCGACTTCGGCTTCGCGAAGGTGCTCAAGGATGGGGAGAAGCTGTTTGGTGAGTTAATGTAGATTAGAAGTACCAGATTATTATAGAAATGCGATACGTATACAAGAGCATCGTGCATTGCGATATAAAGTTCGAGAACATTCTGCTGGACGAAATGATCAATTGAGGACCACCGACATCGTGAAGGTGCTCGAGGATGGGGAGAAGCTGTTTGGTGAGTAATATACAGTGTAGAAGCAGCAGATTAGTATACAAGCGCGGTATTTGTACAAAAACATGGTGCATGTCGATATCGAGCCCGAAAACATTCTGCAAGACAACTTGATCAATGTGATAATCACCGACTTCACGAAGGTGCTCAAGGAAGGGGAGAAATTTTTTGGTCAGTTTTTTTTTGTACTATAAAAGAAACCAACTAGTGCGCAGTGCAATTAAAAGAGGAGTATGGTATATGCGCAAGGACATTATTAATCGCGATCTAAGAAACCTTCAATCTTCTCTATTCGGAAAGTATACAATTCCATTGATTTAACTGTACTCTTGACGGTCGGTTGCTTTGTGAATTTATTTGCTACGACTTTTCTCAATTTTTTTTCTTCAATTCTCATCTTGCAGATCTCATCTTGCAGATGAGAATTGAACTTATTGTCAAGGTATAACCGAAACATAATATGGGGCTCTTAAAAGTATAAAAAGAGCTCTCCATCAAAGCCTACTGTATTGGCAATCTCTACAGTGTTGAAATCGTCCATCGGGAGGCTAGTCTGCCGTATGTAAATTGAATTAGTTGGATTTTCTAACTCAGGATATTTCTATTTTAATGATACCATAAACTTCTGTCAACGAGGATGCTGAATACTAGTCTATTAATCAACTACTTATCTCCAGTCTTCGTACGTACCCACTATGCTGCCGTTTTTAATATGGATATATATTAAACTTTTAATAAATTTGCCAGGTGGTAGAGTTATGTAGTTCAACCGGGGAGGTACCACCGCCACCCTCATAATCCACCGTGAAGCAATTTATTGTGTTTCGGTTTGGAGAGGCGTGGTTGCCGGATATATTTACAAACGAGGCGAACATCTTAGTCCTCACGGGTAGTAACGCATTTGTGGTCAGCCTATGGTCAATCTTACTTGGGGATGACTACTAATGTCCATGGGCGGCATTGACCATTACCATCAGGTGGACAGCTTGCTCGTTTGCTACCTTTAGATAATAAAAAAAATACATGCACCATGTCGAGACAGTAGTGGCAACAACAATAATAGTGTAAGTGTGAGGACAGGTCACGCTTTGCCGCGCCATTGTGCACCTCACGTTCTAGTGTTACATCTGGTTCGCACAAAAGGCACAAAGGGGACGTATATAGCTTATGCAAATGCACTAACACGTTGGAACATAACTCCGATGTAACTTTATCCGCTTTAAAAATATACATACATATATTCATTTGTCTTATATTTTTTACCGTGAAAATACATTGTTACCGTCAGGAACTGTAAATTACAGTTTACGGTATATAGACTATAGACGGTATAAGACTTTTTTTACTTTTGTTCAAACGTGTCTCTACCTATTACGATTTAAGAGACAGCCCTTAAGAAAAAAAGCCCTTTAAGAGACATTTGTCATACAAATGGGCAGACGGACAGTTGGTCAATGAATCCCCAGTAATAGGATACCCTTGGTACACTTCGCATAATTATATCTAACATATTAGGAAGCTTAAAAACTCTTCCAGAAAAAAAATATTTTTCTGTAATAAATATTTTCACGAAACGAATTACTATGCATCCATGCCATGTTTTTAGAACGGAGAGTAATTAAGGTTGGTGTACGTTCCCAGAGCTGTGCGGCACGCCGGGCTACCTGGCGCCGGAGACGCTCAAAGCGAACATGTTCGAGGACGCGCCCGGCTACGGCATGGAGGTTGACGTGTAAGATTACCTTTACTTTTTATATATTTTTTATATTTTCATTGAAAATGTAATATACCCTATATTACGTTTAGTTAATATTATTTTGTTTTTCTAAATATTGCATTGTCAATCAAATGTACACTATTATTAATACTAGAAATATTAATGTGCATCGGTGACAATGACATCGATAAATTAGTAGAAGATAGATTAAAATGTCCCTCTAATTGACAAGGTCCAAAGCGAGTAATTGAAATAGTGGCAATAAATTTACTAAGAAAATACTAATACAATTCGCGCGCAAATGGACACCCACTAGTTGGCCAGGGTGAAATTTGGATATCGACAGGAAATGTTTTGTAAATTTTTTTTCGTGTTTCAAATGTTGTGAGATGTTGGAATGTTAACCTCAAGGCTACCAGTGCGTTAACCAATAAATTAACGAAAAACAGTACACAGCGTCCGAGAAGGTATTG
>DWNR01003791.1:0-11457 GCA_018250455.1 Polygonus leo | reverse complement strand
TATTTAAACTTTATGTAACCAATACAAAAGTATGATACAAAGGCGGACTTAATGCTAAAAGCATTCTCTGCCAGTCACATGTCATGACATGTCATGTCAAACTTTGCACATGTCATGTGTTGTCTCTTGGAAGGGCACTTTCTGATCTGAGATTAGGAGTTTTTTTAATCGAACGACGTCTGCCTGCACGCTAGTGGTATTATATATGTCAAGAAGAATGATCTCTATGTCAATATGAAATTGTATCTTCAAAAAATTCGCGTAAAATATGTTTCAAACTGCACCATATTGGTTTACATAAATCCTTCACACGGTTGCCCAAACCAATACCAATTTTATTTGTTTCCTTAAAATGTTATTTATTACAGGCTTACACAAAATTTTAAATACCGAAACGCCCGTGGATTTCATAGGACATTGAATGACAACAGGGGTTCTAGCGAAAAAAACTTAATTTTTAGAGCTCCGTACCCAAACTAGCATTGGTACTGACAGAACCCTATTACTAACACTCTGCTTTCCATTCGTCTGTTAATCACAATATGGTCGCTAAAACAACAAATACTAAATATAGAAGAGTACCCCGGTACATACTTATGAAATATTACTAATAGTAATATGTGACCACAGTTATAGTTATATATATTGTATATATATTATATATATTGTTATAGTGACCACAGTGATATATATTCTGTGAAATTCCCAAGTGTCTACGTAGTATGATTCAAAATATAGTCTTGGAGAGAGAGACAGACAGTGAAGTTTTATTAATAGGATCCCGTAGACACCCCTATGGTATAGAGCCCTTAAATAAAATAGCAAATGGAAATAATTGTGTAATGTAACTAATTTACAAAACCAGACAAAGTTTCCAAGCTAAATTAATCTGTTTCTGTAATTACAACTTTCCTTATCCCAAAAACTTGTAACAAATGAGATGTGTGAAGTTTAATTAGTGAAATTACTAAGATTTCAATTTTAATTTAAATTAGCTAACAGATCTTAACGTTTTAGCAAACTCTAAAACAATAATTAGGTTGGTTTACAAACCAATAATACCATGAGGTACACCTCATGGTATTATTTTAAATTACTTATTACCCTGGTTTGTGGTTCGAATTTCGGGCACACATATACTTATGTATATAACATATAAAAATATATACATATAAAAATGAATCAACGAAATATTTGTACGCGCAAAACTTCAAAACCACTTTACCAAATTAGATAAATCTTTCTTATGTGTTCGTTATTGTTAAGGAGGACATTTTACTTAAGGTTTAATCAGCAGTATCGTGTGGATTTCATGCTCGTTTGCTACCTTTACACGATAAAAAATGAGCTGAATATTCCACCCTTTTAAGAATTTTTAATGTATATAGTGTCTCTTTCTTAATTTTTAGAACCATAAGCCTGGTGGTGTTAATAGCGTATGGGACAGAAGTGACAGGTATAAATCAGTTAACCATGACTTTTGAATTTGACTATCACTATTGTTCTTTTCGCGGCATTTTCCTGTCCCTACACGTTTTATATGCCCTAAGGACAAATTGCCAGAAAAATAAAAGGGCAGCTGTTAACTATTACTCACAGTCTACAACCCTTAATATCTGGACCAATTTGTGACAAACGATAACTTACCTGTACCGGACGCCATAAAACAGAATTTTTCACTTTTTACAGCGGAATAAAACATCTTTCTTGCGTCCTTTCAAAATATCAAATTCTCAAAATATCTTTGACAGCAATTTTTGCATAAAGCAAATACAAGTCATACACTTCATGTAACCTGAATTCTTCTTTAAAAAGTTTTCTTTCGTCACCTCAGCTTTTCTCATCTGAGATAGGTTACTTTACTCTACCCATCGTAACCTCAACTTCACACTCATCTTCTACTTTTCTCCATCTCATATCGGCTTACTATCTCCCCAATCTCTGTACATATCCATATTACCATAGCCCCCTTGTGTACTTGTCACATCTGTCCCTTTTAACTTTACTTATCTTGTATCTTATTTTTGACGTATCTTATTTTCTACGCATCTTTGTCCCCAGGACGCTCTTTTGCACGCTATAAAAGAAGAATACGTGGAAGCTGTAGAGTTGCTCCTGCAATGGGAGGAAGAAAACCATGTTCCTGGACAACCATACGTAAGCCCTAGTTTACTAACTTCTTTTTAAACCTTATCATAGAAGTTCATAGAACTAACCTTGCCAGAAATTGAGAGGTATCTGACAATTAAATCTCCCCATCCTTACGAAGGAAATCTTCTTCATCAGCCATCAATATTAGTTTTAGTTACAGTCGATCAATATTAGTTTTACCTGACAGAAAGCTTTTTGTAATGGTAAGTGCAGTGGAGTAGCATGCCGTAGACGGGCCCCATATCGTAATTCTTGGCGGGCCCTTTGGGACACGTTCGGGCTCCGCATCAAAATTTGTTCGGGGACCCAAATTAAGGACATGTTCGGGGCCCCGTATCATTGATACCGCTGATACGTCATAGCTACGCCCCTGGGTAAGTGGTGACTTCCATCTATGGACACCTGTAATCAACCACAGATCAAAATCCCACTTAAGGTTGAAAACAGATACATTACCAACACTGCGGATTGAGATTGTTGCCTCTTGTGAGTGTTCGACTACAACCGTTTTCGACCCAAACGCATAATACTAATAAATTACTGCTACGGCGGACATGGTTGTAGCGGTGGCACTGCCTGGACGAATAAAGTTCTTACCTTAAACATTACTAAAGAAGAAAAGTTCTGCCTAGCAAAAATTATAGAATGTAAGAACTAGTTCATCATGGACATTTTTTTCAGAGCTGGGAGTCCATTGAACCATCAGCGGCAACATTTACTCCAGACATCACCCCCCTTATCCTTGCAGCGCACAGGAACCACTACGAAATTCTAAAACTGTTACTCGACAGAGGAGCTACACTGCCAGTACCTCACGATGTCAAGTAAGTTAAAATCTAAGAAAGCATTTGTGTGTAAATTGTTGCAAATTACGAGTAACTAAGTTTTTTTATAGTATAAACGTAGCAAACGAACATGCAGTCCACAGCAGGTAATTGATCACTGCCGCCCATGGACATCAATAATCATCGCCAAGTACAATTAAATCATACCTAAGTTAAGGCTGCCAAATACTTAAGGTTGACCACAGATGCGCTGCTACCCCTGAGGACTAAGACTCGCCTCGTGTATAAGTGTAGCCGGCAACAATGCCTCTCCAAACAGAAACACAATAATTGCTTCACGGTGAATTATGAGGGTGGCGGTGGTACCTCGTCGGTCCAACAAACGGATTCTACCGCCTGGTACTACTGGGTAAGCTACAGACTTGAGTACAAAATAATTTATGGTAAGAAAATAATAAAAAAGTGACAAACAGAAACTATTACAAATGTTTTCATAATGGCTGGATGGATATAAATAATAATTGGGTTTTTGAAAAAAAATTTTTTTGTGATAAATGGAAAGATCATATATAAGTTTTGTAACAAAACAATTTTTTTATTTTTTTTTTCGCAATAATTCAAAAGTTATTTCAAAATAAAAAATATTTTTTGAATCCAGTACCGAAGACACGCCGACAGCTCCTGAACAAACCCGAGCGCGTGTGACGTCATAATGTTAGTTGTCACTCATTGCAGTTGATACAGAAATAATAAGTACAGTATTTTGATTTATTTATAATTCTGTTATTATTGTTAAATATTCAAATTTATATTGAAAATGTCGATGAAACTCAAGTAAGATTGAGCTACCCCTGAGGACTAAGAAGTTCGCCTCATGAATAAGTAGGTATACCCAGCAACCACGCCTCTCCAAAACCGAAACACAAGAGTTGCTTCACGGAGGATTATGAAGGTGGCGGTGATACCTCCCAGAACGCACTACTTGAGTTCTACTACCTGTCAAAATATAGATTTTGTGCGAAGTTTTAAGTGTTTGTCAAAAATAAAATATTGTGTGACTAGTGTCAAAATCAGAAAGCGCCATTGTTTAATTGCCAACGACCCCCCTTCCTAAATTTTAGCGACCATCGTTATAGGGTTTTAAGCTCTATGCATAAACATCTCTATACCTACCTCGTACTCCCCTACAGACAATTGTAAATCAATACTGGCCCAACATAGGGAGGTACCACAACAACCAATCAGGGTCGAGCGGCCATATTGATCGACCCCCACCACCAAACAATGAACATACGGCGGCCATTGCCACCTCACAATTAAACGAAATGCCAACAGATGGCGTTGACACCAACTTTGTTTGTTGGAATATTTCCTTTAAAAGAACTAGATGGCGTTACAGTTAAGTATATTTGTAAAAGTAATGTTGTGTGTTTATTTATAGTGTTTTTTTTGTTTTTATTTTAACCTAGCAATAAGGCTGACGGGCCACCTGATGGTACGTGTTCACTGTCGCCCATGGACATCTATCTATTTACGTGTTTGTGTTTAACGCAGTTTTGTATTGTATCACGTAGATGGCGCTGCTAACGTGATTTAAGCTTATTTCACTAATAAGATCTTATTATTTTACACCCATTATATTACACAAAATATAGTTTTTAACTTGTCTCGCTGTCTTAAATGATTGTATGTATGATGAATGTAAAGTAAAACAATTCGAAAATATTTTTTTTATTCTTACCTTAAACAAAACTTGCCCACCACACCCTATTAGGTACTAATTACTATTTTAGCAAGGTTTTTTCGTTTGAAGGTAGCAAATGAGCATAATAAGATGTTCGCCTCTCCAAACCAAAACGTAAGGATTGCTTCACGGGTAGGTATATGAGGATAGCGGTGGCGCATTCCCGGTTGAAATAAGAGATTTCTACCACCTGATGTTTCTTAATTAAAAATGTAATTTGATAGTATTACCAACCTTTCATTATAATTTATAAAAAAATATTTAAATGGTTAAACTATTTGTTTTTATTTTATTAAAATAGCTATAATAATAACTAATAAAGTTATTAAAAAGGTTTTTCAGCGTTGGCCTGTGTAATCATTGAACTAAGTAGATAAACTTGTACTAATGCCTACGGTAATAATTTCCACTATTATTATACTCTTGTTAAAATTATAAGAATGTGTCAAAGCAATCTCGCATCAAATTATTATTAAAGGAATTAAGAATATTTAGAATATGTATACCTAGCTATTTGTAAATAATCATTAGAATGACATCAGTAATCATCCTCAAGTACGATTGAGTCATACTTAAGATTAATCACTAATGCGTTGCTATCCTTGAGGACTGAGATGTTCGCCTCGTTTAATTATAGCCGGCAACCACGCCTCTCCAAGCCGAAATAGAAATTGCTTTACGGAAGATTATGATGGTGGCGGCGGTACCTCCCCGACTGAACTACATGAGTTCTACCACCTGGCGGTTGTTTTTTGTTATAGTGTAAATTGCGATCAATTTTATAATGTAAAAAATGTTTGTGAGTCCTGGTATGAATAAAGTAGGTGATTGTTTTGATTATAAAAGGATAGTATGAAATCTGCCTTCTTTACTTTAATACCTACTGTTGAGAAAACATGTTTATTTATTCTTAAACTGCAGTTGTTTAGGTTTTTGGGGTTGGCAACACTGTTTCGGAATGAGCCTGCGCATTAACTATAGGTAAAATCGTTACGGAGGCCGGGCCGCTACATTTCCCTACTGAGACGCAACTCGCGCCGTGTTCAGAGCGGACTTGATGAGATAAATTTTACTTGCGACGTCATACTCCACTGGTCCGAACATGAACTAACACTATTTTTTCGATGGTCCATTTTTTATCATCATTATTCACGAAATCCATGAACATTACCAGCCAGTTTCATTCATTTGCCCAGTTGAACTTAGGGGCAACCCAGGATCGATTGTCCTGGCGCATGAGAACGAGGAGGGCCGACCCCAAATAATGGGACGAGGCACAGAAAGAAGAAGAAGAAGATTATTCATGAAATCCATATTGTACGTACGAATAATACTTAAGTACCTATACGACGGCCTATACGGCCGCGTCGGACTATAGGTATAGAGACGATATTCCGTAGTAGGTAAGTTTTTGACATTTTTTATGTACGTTGATTAAACACCAGCGCTTTTTATCCTTCTTTACTTAAAGAATTATTTATTTATCAAATAATTAATAGTTGGCATAGAAACGATGTTCATAATTTACTAATCTATTGTAATTTATAGAGATAATTTACTAAGTTTATTGTAATTTATAGAGCTTTAGCCAAATAGTTATTTACAAAATATATATTGGAACAAAGACTTGTATAACTGCTTCTTTTTTATTAAGACCATAAACATTAACATTAACGCCAAATATTAATATTTGCTAAAATTGCTCATGATTTACTCTTTCGATATAAACTTTAACTGCACTGCTATAATTAATAGTTAATTAATTAATCGTAATAAATTGAAACTTGCTTTGACCGTATTTGTTGCAATAATTTGCTCATTCTTTTTTCTTTTAGCATTGATTGTTTTGTCCATAAAACCATTTTAATTAATGAATATGACATTCCACATTGAGAGTTGTGACGTCTTGGTTGAACCAAATTGATTGTATTTTTCGTGAGGAAAAGCCATAGTAGGGTAGATTTCATGCGTATATGACCTTGTAAAAAAGTTTTTTATCGTTATATACTATTTATATCGCTATATTCGATGTATAATGTAAAATATATATTTTTTTGATGAAATGAAACAGTAAATTTTTATTTCATGAAGTTATCTTTTAGTAATAGACAAAGGTTATGTACCTACACCTTAAAAAAATATAGTAACTAATTTTATAAATCACTAATAAAATAGTATTTTTTTCGGATTATTTATGTAATGAAAGTGATGCCGCGTGAAAATTTTTATGATCACGTTTTTATATCGGAGTATTTATAAATTGATGTAAGTAATTAAATTACCAAAACAATTATGTTATAATTTAATTACAATACGAATAGTTATTATTTAAATAAAAAATCAATAGATACTAATTGGGGATTTGCTCCTAGGATGTTTACAAGGTGGTAGAACTCGTTTAGTTCGACCGGGGAGGTGTCACCTCCATCCTCATAAGGTTTTGTAAAGCATTTGTGGGGAGAAGCGTGGTTGACGACTACACTTTTTTATATCTAAACCTAGCGATGAGGCAGACGGCCTACCTGATGGTAAGTAGTCACCGTTGCCTATGGACATTTGGACCAGCAGCAGAGGGACCGCTAATGCATCGTCGGCTTGGAAGAGAGCTCTTTTCGCGCCTTTTTGGAGAACATGACATGGTCATAGCGCGTCGGGAATACCTCGGGAGGATGCTCACTCCACATGTTGCACTTACGAGGTAAAAAGGGAAGTGCAAAACGAACTGTTGAAGGCCGCCACGAGTTTAGTTGATGTGGATGAAATCTCACCCTTCGGCGAGTGGTGCGACGGTGGAAAGGTTCATAATTGAAGATTTTTATTGTAACGAATATTCGATTATTTTTTACTTATGGTTCACCCATTTTATTCTAGTGCATTTTTGAATATTAATCATTTAGTATTTTGAATAATAAACAGGAAATGTAATAGGATTCATTTTTACAGAGTCCAGGAGTGTCCATTTGTGGTCAACGTTCGTTCACTCGTTCAACAATCGTTGGGGATGACTACTAATGTCCATGGGCGGCAGTGACCACTTCACATCAGGTGGACTGCATGCTCGTTTGCTAATTGTATACAATAAAAAAATAATATTTTTATGTACCAAGGAAGTAATGGAAAAACAACAAATTATGGGTGATGTGTAATCTGATAACCTAAATGCACGTCAATTGTAGGCACTTGGAAGTACAAATAATTCTGTTGCCGACCCTATCGTAATAAACAAAGAGGGTGGCTGTAAATTGCAGGCTATCCAATGAGTGGTGCAAGAGTGGTTATTTGCAACCAAATGTCACATTGCATTATAAGATTTTTAATATATTGTTATATTTGTGATTTAGGCGGCACCGTCAATCAAACAAAAACTGAGTTTCTCTGTAAGAAAAGAAACGACATTTAATGTTATCAAACACGATGTAAGTTTCTAAATAACAATAATAATATTCTTTTAGGCAATTAATAAATATAGGTACATATTTTACAAAAACAATTTTTTTCACATAACAATAACAAGACGTTCTATTTGTAACCTCTATGCAAGTGTCGATCATTTTTAGTAATATATAGACAGTCAAATACGAAAGTGATTAAAAATAATTGAGGCGTAAACTTACTTTTTAGTATTTTATTATCTGTTAGCTAACACTTCACTACATATCGTGGTCTGATTTGACTCTGGCTTCATAATGGCTCAATCTATATTATAAGTTAATCTTAGTTATGCAAATTATTAAAAAGATGCATAAGCACACCTATGGAGTTTTTTGCCGCTTTTTCACCATAGAGAACCTTCCGAAGCGATAGTAGTTTTCTTGACGATCAAAAGAGTTCTGAAGGAAAAACAATTTATTTAATAAATTAATTTTGATTTTTAATACTAATCAAACATAAAATAAAAATAAACTGCAGTACTATTATAGGTGTATACCTATAATAGTACTGCAGTTTATTTTTACAGTTAACACATTTTTCATAATTTTGTGAAGGTAGTTTAGTTAACGGGGATAGTTAAATTAAGCTGTGATAGCCTAGTGTTAACATCGTGAGGAAACCTACATGCCTAAGAGATTGTAAAATCTCAAGTGTGAAGTCTACCAATTCCCATTTGGCCAGCGCAGTGGACTATGGCCTAAATCCTTCTCATTGTTAGAGGAGAACTGCCCAGCAGTGGGACAATTATGTGTTGTGATGTTTAATGAATATGGTTTATTGAAAAAAAAACTCCGAATTTTACCGGCAAAATATTCTAGCCGTATTTGCAACTTCTTGGCTATTTAACGAGGTAGAAAAGGATGTCAAACGTTTCAAATTTTAATAGATCACATCTTTAAATTCCCTAGGTAGAAATCGATCCTGGGGTAAGTATAGTGGGCCAAAAATTTTTGCAAATAGCAACACTTGATTTCTCCAAAACCGTGAGAGCAAGGGGCGCGCGGGTGGCGGGGAATTGTGCGTCGTTTAATGCAATTTTAGTCACGATGGAGCGCTTCACGGGACAACAGCGTGCTTTTTGCGTAAAACAATTTTACAAAAACAACGACTCCTACGTTACTGTACGACGCCTCTTTAGAGTTAAATACGGATTACAACGTGTAAGTGAGTGTCCAAGTGTTAATTTAATTAAAGCTTGGGTTAACTAGTTTGAGCAAACGGGATCGACAACGAATATTAAACAAACTGGGCGACCACGTTCAAGAAGAAGCGAAGAGAACATTCGGGAGGCTGAAATTTCTGTAAGGGACGATCCAGAATCATGTACGCGTAAGCGGTCGGCGGCTCTTGCTATACCAAGAACTAGTCTGCGGCGAATCTTGCATTTGGACCTTAAACTGCACCCATATAAGCTTCAAATTGTACAGGAGATGAAACCAAACGATTACATTCAACGCAAGTTATTTGCTGACACTATACTGGAGCGATTCTCTAGCCTTGATAATGTATTGTTTACGGACGAGGCCCATTTTCACATTAATGGTCACGTAAATAAACATAATTGTCGATATTGAAGCACGGAAAACCCTCACTATAAACACCAAAAGCCTCTTCATTCACCAAAAACGACAGTGTGGGCTGCCATATCCGCAAAGAGCATAATCGGTCCATACTTCTTTGAAAATAATCAAGGAAATAACGTAACTGTGAACTCAGTGGAATACGTGAAAATGTTGCGAGAGTTTTTGACACCACAGTTGCATGAATTTGAAGGATACAATAGCCGGACTTGGATGCAACAAGATGGAGCAACATGCCATACATCAAACGTGACTTTACCGGTGGTCAAAGAAATGTTTCCTAACAAATAGATTTCTCGCAGAGGTGATATCCCATGGCGTCCCAGAAGCCCGGACCTTACACCTTGCAATTTTTTCTTGTGGGGATATCTAAAGAGTCGAGTATACCTTAATAAACTGACGACCATATCCCAATTAAAAGAAAACATCCACGAGGAGATAGCCGCGATTCCTCGCAGCATGTGTCAACGAGTTTTCCAAAGTTTACGTAGTCGATTGCAGGAGTGCCAACGACGAGACGGAGCACATCTCGATGATGTCATTTTTAAAAAATAAATTTTAATAAATGATAATTACGTTAAATAAATCATAAACAAAATAACATTTGTACTTTTATTTCTAGACATGTTTCAAAAGTGCAAAAATTTTTGGCCCACCCTGTATTATGAAAAAATTCGAAGACGCGGGACAGAGAAAGTTAGGACTTATCATGTTAGCCATTCCTAGAGTCGGTTTCAGTATTGTATATATTGGAGCGCCAACTTTTGGCGAAACTTGCCATGGTAGTGTTAGTATATTTTTTTTACACCGTACGATGTCAAAGTTTGTGTAAAATAATTTTCTGTGAAAAATTGTTGCTTATTTTGTTATCACAATCGATAGCAGGACTATTGAGCATATTATAACAATAATCAGAACAGTAAAATATTGTGGTTTATTAAATATTGTAGAAAATGGAATAACTGCGTTAAGTACGTACGAAAATAAGAGGTTTGTACTGAAAAGTAAAAAGTTATCCGATCCTATAAAAAATGAAAATTTGACAACTTTGTAACTACTTCTAGAAAAGAAAGTAAAACTACTCCTAATAAAAAGTTACAAGATGCTATAGATGTAAGTCTTTTCCAAAAAACATTCTTGTTGGCTAATCAACGTGGATTTGACACAAAAATTTTAGCATCTTGTGAAATTTTAGATTACTGCAAGTACCTTTTTGACTCTGAAGGATTTTATAGGAAGAATCCAAAATCGGAACTCTCTCTTGAAATAGAGAATAATTTAAAGTGCGGTACAAACACAGTAGTGAGGTTTTTAATTAAGAAAATTCTTAAATTTTTATTGTTGACGGTATGGCTCTTGTTCATCGAATTCAATTGAAAAATTTCGACACTTTTGGTGATTTCGCTGAGGCATTCTTCAAAAGAATCCACGATCTATTCTTGCAGAAAAATGTAAAACGAGTAGATACAGTATTTGACAGGTATGACGACATTTCCATAAAATATATGGAGTGGACTTTACGAAATCAAAAAATTAAAAATGTTATAATTTCTAATGATCATACTAAAATTCCAAGTAATTGTAACAATTTATTTTCAAGCACTGAAAATAAATTACAGCTTGTTCAATTTCTCTCTACTGCTGCTCCTAGATATACACAAATAAATGAATGAAATGATTTCCGATTAAGCCTAGGTTCAGATGACAAGCGCTCAACGCGCGTTTTGATAACGCGCGTTTACAACTACATACATTTTATTCAGGC
>DWNR01003790.1:0-11458 GCA_018250455.1 Polygonus leo | reverse complement strand
AAAAAAGCTGTTTCATTTAAAAAGCAATTCCATAAAAAATGTTTGTGAAAAATATGCAATTAAGCCGTTTTGATCGCCAGCTCCTCAATTATTAAGTGAAAGATTAATTAAAATATTCTTGTATGAACATAAATTATTCAGAATCATGTTACTTGTTTATACATATACATTAACGCATGTTTCATTTCATAATTTAAACAAATCTATTTTATAACACAACACATTATATTTGCTTCTTTTAGGTTTCACGGTGTCTGTCTCGCCTTTCATTTGGCGCGAGCTTCAACAAGAAGTAAAGATAACGAAGCTAATGCAATGTGACTCCAAAGACAAACTTAGTGGGGAGAAATTCTATTTGAAGGTATATTTTATGACTGTTAAATAAACTTTTTGTCATATGATTTGTAAAATTTATTCGTTCAAATTTAAAGTAAAAGTTTCATTGACAATCAATCGAAGTAAGTACGAACAAATAATTAGAAATCGTTTTATTTAATCTGCTATTCATTTCCTTTTTCCACAATATTTTAAGCATTTACCTCCTTCTAATTTCCATGTAACGCTCGAGTTCTGGTTGTAGAGAAAATTTAAAAACTATAACTTCTTTTGAGTGTTTATGAATAAAGGGATATTGCATTATAAACTTCGTAATATGCGGTTTTTATATGCGTCCAGTACCAAAACCCATTATTTTTGTTGTACAGGCTGTAGGCACAATGGAACAAGTATTCTACGAGCACTCAAACAGGCACACATTCACATCATCCTGCTACGACATCGTACTGAAACCGGCCGTGAAGCTGCAGAACTGTCTTCCAGTGGAAATCGTCGTCTCTCAACTGGGACTCAAACGCACACAACTCTTCAAGCCCGGAGAGATGTTCCACTTATCGCATCTCGCGCCTAACAGAGCTTCCATAGTCATTATGGTAAGTATACCTAGATAATTTAAAAATGTAAAGGTTTTTTTTATTTGATTAAAATGATGATAGTAAGTAATACTTTAATTGTACCTAAAACTTACTCTTTTATAGTTAACACGTAACTAAGGAGAGTGCAATCCACCTGATAGTAAGTGTTCCTGCCGTATATGGACATCTGTAATCAACCTCAGATAGGATTGGAGTCCTATTTGATGTCAATCACAGATGTAGTACCATCTCTGAGGAATTATATATATAGAGTCGTCTCGTATGTGGGTATAGTCGCCAACTACGCCTCTTCAAATCTGAAAAACAAAATTGCTTTACGGAGGTATACTTTCCCGGTGCTGCATACTGCGAGTTCTACTGTATGGCTGGAGCTACAATACATTGACATAGTCCCTCGATGTGAGAGAGCGACGTGCGTTGATGTTCCCGCGCAAAGGAGAATCGCCACGCCTACAGCTGGCTTGATTTGCCGCATAACGATATGCCTCATAAAAATGTAGCCTTGACATTTTGAGTACCTGGATAAGTTGCTGGTTGTCTTCTCTTGGGATGGGTTCTTTCAAAATAAAGCTTGTTACAATTAAGCAATATATTTACTAACGTGTCGTAGATCCAAAACTACCTGGACAAGTGCTGGGTGTGCACGAAGAACCTGCCGGACGAGGACACGGAGCTGTCGGTGTGGTCCTTCGAGTCGCACGACAGCCCCGCGCTGATGGTGCTGGAGCTGGGCATGCACAGCGCCGACACCGAGGGCACGCAGGTGCTCGAGCTCTACTGCCCCTTCTGGATGCTCAACAAGACCGGCTTCACACTCTGCTACCGGGTGAGTTGTGTGTGGGTGCAAAATTAAAAAAAAAATCGTTGTGGGCTTAATGAGCAAAAAAAAGTTTTTTTTTTTCGTTGTGGGTTAATTAAAATGTCTTTTGAAAGTCCTAGTACAAAAGTTATTAATTTGTAAAAAAAAAAGAAAACATTTTTCATCATAAGCGTCACAGTAGAATATTTTTTGATTTAATACAATTTATTATTCTTTAGCTTTGAGAATTTTGTTGTGTAAGACAAAGTCGATAAAACCTCCCATCACTCTTTTATACAAATATTTTACAAATTTTAAAAATAATTGAAATAGTATAGTATATTTAAATTTTATCAAGGAACCATATAATTCAATAGTAATAAAAATAGTGTACGCAAGCATACATATCAGCGATAATTGTGTAGTGTACTTGTACAAACAAGACAAATAGATCCCCACAAAGTTATATGAATTTGGGGTTCTTAGTTTTAATAAAGATGTACTAAGGATAGTGTGGAAACAATTACCTACTTAATTTCAGCTTTCCATTCTTGAAGAAAAATATAGATATGTCCAATCCTACGATTTTATGCATTATTTTCTGTTATCAAATAATTGAAGCATATGAACTTATTTTTTTATCTATATTTTTTTACTTAAAAGCATGTGGCTGAATAAATATTTGACTACTATTTAATTTTTAAAATCTTGTAAATGATTACTTATGCTATCCTACTAGCGAATTAAGAGCGATTTCCGAGCGATAGCGATTCTTAAAAGAATTCGAAGCGACATCGTCGCGTGTAAGCGACCGTTTCCCCGCATTTTTCCGACGTTCGCGTCGCATATGCCTAATTAAATAAAAACTAATAAAATAAAATAAATATAACGCGGCGAGATAGTCACAGGCACGCGACGTTGACGACGTTGTCAGAGATATGCTATCGCTAGGATACTGCTGGTAATTCGCCAGTGGGATAGCGGCATTCTGTTGCCTCTTCTGAACAACATTAGTAGCGAAGGTATCAGATAATGGTTGCAACCGGCATGTACTATATTTTATAACGTGTTCTATTTAGTTTAGTTTCACTCAATTTGTAATTTTAAATCTGTGCATAATATACAAATGTGTCTCTCACAGGACATACTGCTGTTCGATTTAGAAGTTTCAGGTACACGTATAAATGTATTATGCGGCTCAAGCATAATTTTAATAGGAATTGGAGTTATTTCATATAAAATATATTAGTAGGTTCTGATTGTTGTTAATATATATGTCAAATGAATGTTCCATAAGGCATACATACATTGAATACATCCATCGACAAAGTAGAAATAAAAATGTAGTAGTATGTGCTAATATTGGTACATTTCATGTTCAATAAATCATTTACTAAACTATGTTACCGCTTGAACTGAGTGTGTTATGTCCATTCACATTTGTGTATGCTAGTGTGTTGGTACCGTATCAATAGATTGAGACAATCAATTGGTATTAAAACGTTGAATGGTTGCAGAAATCAAAGAAACCAGAAAAAGAGTCCGGCACCCCCAACAAGGTACCTTTGAGATAGTCTAACATATTGCTCTTTTTCCATAGATGTCTTTTTTCATTTAACTTTTCGTTCATTTTATTTTCAATTTTTAATTGGCTCATTAGCTTTGCGATATATTAACAAACGTCATCGCAAATTACATTACATATTTTTTTGGTTTCTTGTAACAGGTGTATTTTAGGTGACAGCATGCTCGGTAGGGTCATAATTCTAAAGCTTGTACATCCAAGCTGTATTTATTATATTGTCATAGATATATATAGTTTTAGTATTTGGTGAGTGCACTCATTGTGACCCGAGCACCAGTGTAATGTAGTTTATTTATATGTAAATTCCAGATTAAGCATTCATGTTGCAGTAAATTTATTAGACGGTATACTTCACGTACGCCGGTGAGTGCAAACACCCCTTACAAAATTACTCCGCTTATTGTGACGTTTAAACTCCACACAAAATATTATTTGCTACCAAAGTGAGTTTTTAGTATTGCATATACTATGTTGGTAAAGGGCACAATAATGTTATGATAAATGTATTATTTTTTGGTTATGGTTTCGGAGGATATAAAGTAATGAATGTACACAATAAAGGGCACTGTCTACTTTTGGGAAGTAATGAGCATAATTTGAAAAATATGATCTGATATTTTCAACTTTACTACTTATAATTATTTTATGTTTTGTAAATCAAATTATGCTCACTACCTTCGGATTTGGATTTAAGTTTTAGGGTTATGACCTTAATTCACTTGAAGTTAATATTTTGTTTTTCATTATTTTCATCAGTATGTGCTTACTATGTAATATTCATTTATCGCCGTCATATCGCATGAATTGCATGACACACCTACATATGTATTTGTTACTTGTTTCAGAATATAATTATAGAAAACGTATGTAGATGCAAGTTACAAAGATGCACACAATTTATTTCTAATATTAATAAGTTTGTAGGTGTTATTAATTATGTTAATTTGTAAATCTAATAGAATGCAGACAACAATAAAAATTGGGAAAACGGGCGAAAGCTTTGTACAGCATTTAACAGGCTAATTGCTATTGCGACAACAAATTAGTTCTGTTAATCTTATAATACCTGTACATTTAATATCAAACAACCTAACCAATGTATAAAGGCAAAGGATCGTTGAAGCCTTAAGCCGCAGATAATGCCATTCTTCTATGGCAGCTTTGCTGATGATCATTGGCCTAGTTTCATGCAGGAAATTTTTATTAATATTTATGCAATCAAATTTGATTCCAGAATATTGACGAAACGGGTAACGTAATATTCCACCCGAAAGATTACAAGGAGCCCATACTGTTTTCGTTCCGCGCGAAGAACTTCTTCGGTAAAAAGAAAGCGGCCATTCGTGTGGAGTTCGGCGAGTGGTCCGATAAGTTCTCGCTGGACGTGCCCGGCAGCTCCGGTGTGGTTCTGTGCAAGAACGAGGGGAGGACTTACCAGGTACGGTAACATAGTCATCACAGTCTAAAGTAGTCCCACTGCTAAGGCATAGATGAAGATTCTAAGAGACGTCTTAGAATGGAAAGACTTCAACTACCAAATAGAACCTTCTTCTCAACCTTCGCAATTTTTTTTGAAAATCTTTCAGGTGTTTTTCACGATGTTATCTTTCTTCGAAGAACAAGTGAAAATTTTATTTTCAACACTTTTAGTAATAATATTTTAATATCTTAATAATGTTGCCCACTAGTCACTTTGTTAAATTATTTATTATTTAAGTTGCAGATAGTTATGAATATTATTATCACATGACACTAAGGGAGTTGCACCTTTTTAATTTTTTAATATATTTTTTCATGTTATTTTTCTTCGCAGGTGGCTGTTACAAATCAGCTGACATTCAACAGTTTGACAAAGATGGTTATATTCACACCGTTCTTCCTTATCCTTAATGAGTGTCCATTCCCCATACAATACCAAGAGTTACACAGATCTGCTGATCCATGGCAAGAGGTAATAACATTATATATAATATTAGTATAGCACTTGCTATTAGGTACAAATTAAGCAGAACATTTATTAAATTTTACATTGTTTTTTATATAAAGAGTATTTTTTTTTACAACAGTACAAATGTTTAAGAGGTAGTTTGATATTCGCTGCAACGGCTGTCACGTCTTGTTCTGTTTTAAAGATGGAATGTAGTATTGCTGTATTCTATTTTCCGAGAAATCAATAGAATATCTTTAACAAAGATCATCATATTATCGACCGCATGGTATTTTATTAAATAGCACAATCAATAACTGTTAGTCGGTTTTTTATCGATGTATCGAGAACCTTAACTCTATATCACTGATATTATCCGATGCTCAATTGTTGTTTTTTTTTACACAATTATTTGACATAATTAACGTATATTAACCTAGTATTAAAAACGTGTTAACAATTTTCAACAGGTGGATGAAAACTCAAGCGCGCCACTGTGGCCGATGATCGAGAAGGAGGACAAGTTGCTACTGCTTCGCGTGGCGTGCTCCCCCGAGCACGCGGCGCCCTTCCTCTACACCGAGCAGCACAGCGTGTGCTTGAAGCTCAACAATGTGGTGAGTGCGCGTGGTCGGATCTATTGGGGTTGCTGTGTGTATGGGGTGCTTTTTTCCGGAATGTTCTTTGAGAATATTTTCTCAAAGATGTTTTCGTTTTGTGAATAAGCACAAGTTTTGTTCACGAGGCCACAAACGGGTCAAAAATATATGCGACTGTCTGACTGACTGGCGACTGTGTATGGTTGCTACTTTATTAATCTATCAACAATCTATCTATATATCAACTTCAAACGGGACTTATATACTCCTTGAAATCGACCACAGGTGTCGTGCTATTTTTGTGAATTGAAAAGTTCGCTTCGCGTCTAAGTATGGCCGACAGCCATACCTATCCGATAGTAACACAAAAATTTGTTTACGTTGGATTATGACTTCTACCACCTTTCTCATGGCACTTGGTGATACTATTAGTTGAACTTTTAATTTCCATGGAGAGTATTTCTTCTATATTGGGCCTTATAACCCAATCACGTGCGATATTAAACCGATACTACAGTAAGCTGTTCTGTTGCAGTACGGCGGTCTGCACGTGGAGGTACAGCTGAGCGAAGGTGGCACGTACATCACGGTGCGCCAGTACCGCGACGGGCACGCGCCCGCGCTGCTCGTCAACTACTCGCCGCACGCCGTCACCGTGTACGAGAAGGAGAACGTTAACGTTAGGTAAGTGCACGAGCCCACGTACATCACGGGGCGCCTATCACGTAGCACTAGACACGTACAAAATAATTAAAAGTAGGTTTATATATAAAGATTATTACATACTCTCTACACTGATGTCTCATTAGTCTTTCCTTCAATACTTCCCTAACACACGAATGCTATAAGCACAAGTAAAATAGAGTAAATAGAAGGCAAAGATCTAAAGCTGGAAAGTGATTAATTATTAAGATTTCTGACATTCTATTCTTTTAATCCCCACAGCCTTTACATATAATGAGTGAATAACATTTGAAAATATATTTTTATATTTATGCTACGTACCACACTGCTATATTAATGCTTAGTAACTTACAACAATATATTATTTAACAGGAAAATCCCTCCTATGCATCGTATGCTGTACACATGGGACAATCCCGCAGGGCCACGAATACTCATATTTGAAGGTTACAAGAAGAAGGAAATCGAGGATGATCTAAGGAAAGATGGAATTGGTGAATTTATGTAAGTAATTATTTTAGATTTCATAAAAAATAATGATGATGTAACAATAATTATTATTGTATTGGATACCATATTTTTAGCAAATAATCCACAAGTGGGAGGTAATGGTCTACCCACTCAGGCACAGAATTCGTGACTTACTATTTGGGAATATAATAAGACACTGTCAGATGATAAAACTTGTACAGTTCGACAATGGAGTGTTGCATTGCAATTTGCAACAAAAATAAATATCAAAAATTATTTCAGGATCAACGAAACCCAGCGCATATCGTGGGTGTCGTTCCTGGATGGTCTTCAGCGAGTGATTCTGTTCACCGACGACCCGATACTGGCGAGCGGTGCGCACACGATAGGCGAGGCCGAGCTCGTTGACACCGAGATAGTGCTGTCTATGCAGGGACTGGGCCTGTCGTTAGTGAACGACCATGAACAGCTCGAGATTGTGTATATTAGTATATCTAAGTAAGTATACTATAGGGGTTAGGGGGTAGGGGCGAGGATTCATTACTATTAAGAATTTACAAAAAGGCCATAGTCCATTGCAGTGGCTATGTGCAAACTGGAAGATTTAAAACACATTTGAAAAACAATCTTAGATTGGTAGGTTTATTTAAGATGTTTCCTTTCACCGAATGTCTAATATATATTTTTTATAATTAAAAACGATAACATTAAAACTTCAGATGCCTCATGTAAGAAGATCCATAGATCTTATTGATTGATATATTGCTACTTTAATGATAAAATGTAATGCAAAATTTACTTAATGTTTAATGGTTATTATACTCTTTTACATATAACTGTATACATTTTTAAGTGTTTCTATATCATTGTTATTTCAAGTTTTGTTATGTAAGTTACGTTTAAGAACAATTTTAATTGTGGGGTACAAATCTGTGAATGTATAGGCCAAAAATAAGAATGTCAGTATAACAGAAATATTTACTATATATAATAAAAATTATATGTAATTCTCAGTATTTTAATTGAATTGTATAAGCGTTATAAATATTAATATAAATTTATTTTTGCAGTTCGGGTATAATATGGGAGCAATGCAAAATGGGAGCGCGTCGCTACAAAAAAATAGAAGGACCGAAACTGATACAACTGGAAGAAGCGTATCAGAGGTATTTGAACGACAAGATGACCAGCGACGACCCTGTGTCGCCGAAAGTACAAATCGATGATAAGACTGAGGTGTGTATTTATTGAGTTATACATTTTTGAGAAATATGATGTTTTTTTTTCATGTAATTTTCTTAATATAATTTAGTGTTTAGATGAATTTATATTACTAGGTTTATTATAGATATCACCAGTAAGTATAAAATTGAGAGGTGTTGCTTCAACACACTGTCACTGCAATTTTGGTGGTGGTCATAAACCTCCGTGGCTGTTACGCGCCACTTTTTCGAACGATTGAGTCTTGAGCCCCCAAAATCGACCACAAAATTATCCGTAAAATGTTAATTTTTATCTAAAGAAATCGATTACTGATCTGTCGACTATGATCTCCAAGTATAAATGAATTTCTATTTGACGATGATCATAGATGCACCAAGGACTATGATGTTCTCCTTACTTAATATAAGTATGATTGTCAACCACGTCTCTAATTGAAACGCAAGAATTGCTAAGGCATTTTTTGGTGCGTGGCACTTGGGTGGCTAATAATAATAATCGGTGTTACGTCGCAGGTGGACTTCGAGGAGATGCGCCAGCTGAAGCCGGCGGCGCGGCTGCTGCGGCGCACGCTGCAGGCGGGGCTGCGGGCGGCGTGGGGGCCGCTGCCCACCTTCCCCGTCGTGCTCGCGCCCGTGCCGCCGCCCAAGTCCGTCGCTAACGACGACCCTAGCGGTGAGTGTAGTGTGTACAGACAGACACACACTTCAACATACACAGTCACAATACATGTGTGTGACAACGGGGGCGAGATATTTTTCTCGGAATGAATAAAAAAACATACAATACTTAAGAAATGTTTATAACGATAACATACGACGAAGACCAGCTCTCCGTTGATATTTATTAAAGACACTGTAAACTCATGTTAAACGCTTGATGTTTACCTATAACACCGAAAATTTGGCGAACAATCGTAAAATGTCACCAAAAGAAGCGTTTTAACACTAGCATACGCCATTAAGAAATAAATAATTTTCATTTGCGAAAATACCAAGCAAACGCATGAAAACGCATCTATTGCAGCATATATGAATATATAATAATACAATCTCATGTCGTTAAAAAAATGTGGCTGTTGCTTGAATTGGAACCAAAGTCACTAAATTAAAGTTAACTTCTCAATGTAGGCATGAAACCTTTCATCGAGCTGTCGATAGTAGAGCGCATCATGGAGCACAGCAAGGTCCGCCAGTACAAGTACTACAAGGTGCTGATCCAGGAGTTCCACGTGAAGGTCGACATGGGGCTAATTAACGCGTTGATGGGCATGTTCCCGCAGAGACTGCTCACTGAGCAGGAAGCGGTGAGTTAAAAAATATACTTCCTCTCTTTTTGATTCATGATCTTTCGAAAGTATTTTTTTTTGTATATCTTTCTGTTATGGATATTCTATTCCTTCACCCCTTTACATATTCTGTTCACACACACGTTGAGTAGAACTCAACGAACTATTGTTACCTCCCTATAGTCACTATTCCTCATACCTCTTTCCTTATACTTACCTCTGTATATTGTTAATGTAATTTTGTAATAATGTTGTAATGAATTCACTTATAAGCTATTTGTCGTTATTTCCTAAAAATCTAATTTTTATTGCAGTTGGATGCATTCCAACTCGACATGGAGAGAGCTGGTCAGCCTCTAGAGGCCTTAGCAGCGATGGGTGTTGCATCTGACCTTAAAAACTTCTACGATAATTTACATCTGTCTCCACTTAAAGTAAGTTCAATTAACCATTTTATTTTTGTTGAAATTTGAAATAACATTGAATAATTTTATATGTAATCCATATTTCTACAAATACATTTTATACGATTTTTATTTCATACAGGTACATGTATCATTCTCATTGGGTGGTGCTACACAACTGCCCACATTCGTAGGCACACTCTTACAAAGTATTGGTGTGACGTTAACAGACATGAATGATGTTGTCTTCAAGTAAGTGCAAAAATTATACAAAATAAGTTGCTTAATTTTACTTGTACTGCTTCTGTTGAGTACATTGTTTTTCGTCAATAGTATATAGTAATTTTTATGAATTATTCAAAGCGTTAATGTTATCGTTCAAGAAATCAAATTTAATCTTCAAATGGATCCTATTCCCGAGCACACGAAGTTTTACAATTCTATTTTATGTTAAATGCAAACTTGTTTAATTATAATTCGTTATGTTTCTATACATTTGCATTCAACAGATTGTCCTACTACGAGAGAAACTATGAGTTCCTTTCGCAAAAGGAGCTGATAGGTCAGGTGCAGAGCCATTACACGGGACAGGCATTGAAGCAATTGTACGTTCTGGTGCTGGGCTTGGACGTCATTGGCAACCCGTACGGACTCGTTATTGGATTGAAGAAGGGTGTTGAAGATCTCTTCTATGAGCCCTTCCAGGTATGTTTGTAAGGTTTTCAGTGGTAATAAATACATATATTTTTCTTTTTTTATGTCATTATTATTAATAGGAGAAACTATGAGATCGCCTAACATATTTTTATGTTAAAATTGTATAAAGTTGTTGCAATCGGAAGCAATTAAATGTTCCAAGAAATCCCTTAGTGGATAATTAATTGACTATTAATTGAATGTGGTATTGTGGAGACGCTGTGCGTTGCGCGTAGCGCGGTGTGATGTATGCATTCTCTTGTACGAACACATCCATTAGTTAACTCCTTGTCAGTTAATGGCAGAAATGCGGGAACGTTCTTGCACAGATCCACGGCCGGCTACTTACGCTGGCCACAATGTAACTGCTTGTAACGATATGACTTTTTTTATAACGCTGGAAAGTATAATTGCATTGGTGTCTGTACTACCATCGTGCCAGCTTTAGTTTATAAGTCTATATATACATTATAGCAATGTTTAATGTGTACGTGGTCGTTACGCAGGGCGCGATCCAGGGCCCGGGCGAGTTCGCGGAGGGGCTGCTGCTGGGCGTGCGCTCGCTGGTGGGGCACACCGTGGGCGGCGCGGCCGGCGCCGTCTCGCGCATCACCGGCGCCATGGGACACGGGCTCGCCGCGCTCTCGCTGGACAAGGTGAGCACAGGAGTGGGATCAGTTCGAGAGGACTGGTCCAGGTCAGGCCCACTGCCTCCGTCTCGTCGAAAAGCAAGACTTGCCCGCACGGTCGCCGTACGCCACGGGCGACCAAGTGTAGATTATCGACCGTCCCCCGCCGATCCCCAACCCCTCTGCTCCTCAGGCAGTGCCCTCAGCACACAGCGAGGGACAC
>DWNR01003789.1:0-11459 GCA_018250455.1 Polygonus leo | reverse complement strand
TCTTATAAATATCTACATAAAAGTCCGCGACACACTATACCTATCTATGTCGAGTGAGGCACAACAACCATTTTTTTTATTTAAAAATCTTGAATTTAATTTTAAAATAATTATTTCATGACTAAGTGCAGTTTATGTAGAAAATATTTGGTCTTTGAATAATCAAAATTGGACGTTTGGTTTTGAAGTTATGGTGAAATGGCAGAACAACGTTTGCGGGGTCAGCTAGTCAATGATAAACTAACTTAAACATTTTTTATTTAAGTCAATGAAATTACCCACTCAATTCAATGTCGGACTTAATGGTGCATCTGTGTTTTATTAACAAAAATTCACTTCATTATTTCCATCAAACGTGGCAAAAGAAGTAGGTATTTGTAACAAGACTTAGCATTTAAGTCCACTTTTTACCGGGTTGCCGGTAAAAGAGGTTAAAGTAATCAAGTAAATAGGTATATTACAAAATGGTTAAATATAAATATATGAATGGTATTTATAATTACCAGACTAGCTGTAGCTGCTATACTACTGTCATACTAAAATATATTAATACGTGAAGCAAATACTTTGTACCCTTTTTAGAGACATTACGGGAGCGGAGGCGTATGAAATTTGACAGGGTTAAAGTTTATATGGAGAAGAAGTGCAGAAACTACATATTTTTATAATTATGGCACTATAAATACAATATTTTTGATAAAAAAAAAGCATTACACACACTACAGTACATTTGACACGTACAAGTTTATGGGTAAAGTCTTTTGTCAACCTGACTTTATGTCATTTAATTTCAACAATAATTATTGCCATATGCATATTTTGCCTATTTAGAAAATATATGCAAAAAACTTTATTTTAATCTTTATTTCATAGATTTTTTTAATAAGCTCGTATAAATGCAATGAAAACACAAATCTTTTCATTCAATTATCTGTCTACAGAACCATAACTAGGATCATACGACCATAAAGCTTCTATACAGTCTATTGTTATACCTGTCTATGAATGTTTCATAAAACCCGACTGTAAAAGAGCCATTACCCGTAATACTGCAGCGTGGACGAAGCATTACGGCATGCGATGCTACCGTATCTTCTATCAGGCTTATTTTAAACCCTTATTATACTTCTTGAGTGTGCTTCTGCTATAAGCTACCCGATGGGTGCAGCGATAAGCAGATCAGGCAAATCAGTTATATGTAGTGTGGACGTGATCCTTAATTATGATTTGTTTATAATTATGCTTCATATGTTTTCACCGTTATTTGTGAGGCAATACACAAAATAATTTGTATCTATTTGAACAATAACTCAGAATATACCATATATATTCTAAAGTGATGCCTGTTAGTGTATATTTCACAAAATCCGATTGTACAACTGCCATCACCACTACACTGCATCGCACGATGCATTGCGGTATGCTATGCGCTCGTTAAACGAATCATGCATGGCCGTATCTTCCGCCCGATTCGTTTGAAACCCTCTTCAAATATTTCTGATTGAGTATGCTACTGCTATAAACAGTTAACGACTGCGCAGCTATCTACTCTGAAACACATAAAGTTCGAAATTCGATTCCAGAGAAATAAATTTAGATTTCTAACCCCACTGTTTATGTTTATGTGCTTATATTTGCATATTCTTGGGACGTCGCATATAATTTTTATCGGCTTATAAAGATATCATAGCATTTCTATAATTTTCTTATGCTTTATATAATTTACCATTTATATAACAGACTGTATATATTCAAAATGCATTTTACTTCGCAGCCGGCGTCAGGAAACTCTCATATATGCAATGAAAACACAAATCTTTTGACACTATGATCCATTTGAGCAATACATAAAGCTTGTATATAATCTATAATGATGTCCGTTAGTGAATGTTTTATAAAAGCCAAGTGTGAAACTGCCATTACCGCGACACTGCAGCGGACGATGCATTACGGTATGGTACGCTGCTCGTTATACGAACCATGCATGTCCGTATCTTCCGCTAGCCACATTTTAAACCCTCTTCAAATAAATCTGCTTGAGTATGCTACTGCTATAAACAGTAATGGACTGCGCAGCAATCTGCTCTGAAACACATAAAGTTCGGAATTCGATTCCAGACAAATAGATTTAAATTTCTAACCCCACTGTTTATGTATATGCTTATATTTGCATATTTGTAGGACGTCGCACATAATTTTTATTTGCTTTTAAAGATATTATAACATTTCTATCGTGTTCTTATCTTTTATATAATAGACTGTCTGTATACAAAAGGCACATTACTTTAAAGACGACGTCAGCAAACTCATATTATACTATATAAAACAGAAATCTTTTGATACTACGGTCTATGTGCGCAATAACTAGGAACGTTAAAGCTTATAGTCTACAGTGATGCCTGTTCGGGAATGTTTCATAAAACTGCCGTCACCGCGACACTTAATCGGACGATGCATATGCTATGCTGCTCGTCAAACGAACCATGCATGGCCGTATCTTCCGCCATACTCGTTTGTCAACCTCTTCAAATAACACTCCTCGAGTATGCTTATGCTATAAACCGACCGAGTCAAGCAGCGGTAAGCTGATCTAACACACGTAGAATAGCGGGTTTGATTCCCGGGTATGTTTAAATTTCTGTCGTAAGTTATTGCGTTTATATTATTTAACTGTCCGTAGGACGACGTTAATTTTTCTTGACTTCAAAAAATTCTTGCTGCTTAAATAGTCATTACTATCTTTTTATACATATAGTTTACTATCTTTAAAAATGATACCTGTTTTGAGTGGGTGTTTTATGATCATGACAATTATTTATGAGTATTCAATAGATTGTTCGTATTTGTAATAAACACCACATTAAAGCTAGCGACCACAATCTCATATAAATGCAATGAAAACACAAATCTTTCACTATGATATATTCTCTGAGCCATAACTATAAACATAATACCATAAAGCAGACGCCTTGGATAGAAATCCAGTCTATAGCCATGCCTGTTGGTGAATGTTTCATAAAAGCAGATTGTAAAACTGCCATTACCGCTTCCCTGCATCGGACGATGCATTATGGTATGCTATGCTGCTCGTTATATGAACCATGCACGCCCGTATCTTCCGCTAGACGTATTTTAAACCCTCTTCAAATAATACAGCTTGAGTATGCTACTGCTATAAACCGATCCAGGAAATCTAGCACATATAAAAGTCCCGGTTAGTTTTCAGTGAATGTGCTCTTCTTCGTATAACACTAAAACAATAAAAGATTGTTGATGATGACGATGATTATTGAAATATGCCTACTGTTTGAAATGGTTATCACCTTCTTAAGTGTCTCACTCACAGAGGCTTCCCAAAATTTATATAATACAAAGCAAAGAAAGAAATGTTGAAGATTAAAGATAATGAGAAAGTATGGTGTAATTAACACTTTTCCTTAATTCTTCAAACTTGGCTGCTTTCCAATTTCGCTTTTTGCTTTTTCTATTTTTATACTACGAGTTATGTCATTTTACCGTCATACTTGGGATGTTTTATATAGGAAATAAGATAAATACATATCCAAAGAATATATAAAAACACAACAAAATTAAGAGCATTCAGACACTTCCCTTTTATGACGGTAAAAATACTGTCACGAATGAGTTATTCCATTGAGCGTATGTTTGCACAAGCGCAGCCGTGTGTCTGAAGAGCTCTCGAGATGCCCGTGGCCGAAGACTGTCCACATTGTGCTCGCCACGCGTTGACCGGACAAGCTTGGGGCCAAGTACTTTGTCCAAATTTAAGTTTTCCTTTAAAAATCGTTCATCATCATTTATGCTGATTCAATGTTACTTTAAGGGAAATGACAATAAACTAACAAGCCCATTGTAACAGTGACTTACTGCTGAACGCAACCATGTTGGTGATCCCTGATTAGCTGATGACCCAGTGATCGCTGATGCAAGCTTGAAACATGAAGCTCTGCAAAAAAGATGTGAAAAGTGCTCTCCTTTAAAGCCGATGCTCATTTAAGTTATAGCTATAGGCGACGGTGACCACTTATGATCGAATAATCATAGGTCCTAAATAAAGTTAAGTCCTTAAAAAATGCAATGAATCTTATATAGTTTAAAAATAAAGTTGGACCGACATCAGAAACTGACTAATGTGGAGAAAAGAGAAAAGATAAAGATTTCTAATTTTACAGAGCTTTATAAGAAATGTCACTGAAAAGGCAAAGTTACACCTTCACGTTACCTTTCAGGTTTTATTCAAATTACATTCTTATGGAACTTTTTTGAGACAAAATCAAGCTACCAGATACATCTAAAGCGATCATTATGAAGAAGAAGAAATAACGACACCAACTCCATAATCATCTTTAACCATTATACCTACAAAAAGTACTTATAAAGTGAAGTAATTAAAACATCATACGAATAATAGGTGAATGAGTAATACTTTTGGGCTTTGAAACAAAAATTGTTGACTCCGAAAACGCCGACCAAATTAAACGAAGCTGCGGTTGGACCACGAAACAAAGCGGTCTCGCCTACAAAAAACAGTTGCGTGATCACTCGCAGCCATTAAAGACATTAAGAGCACCTTCACAGTGGCGTTTGTCCAGGGTAGGCGTCCTTCTCACGTTGCGGAAAATAGACGCCTGTAACACGTTCTTTATAATAGAAAGATAACAAGCGTACCTGCGGTCCAACTGATGGTAAATGATCACTCTCGCCCTGGACCTGGTCATTGGATATTTGTTGCCAACAAAAGTAGATACGATCGAATCGTACCTGAGAGTAACCATAGAAGCATTGCTACCTCATAAGACTAAGATGTCCACCTAAAAAGGTACTAGGAGTTGTGAGGGTGGTGATGGTGGTAATTATAAAGTAATTAAAACATCATAAGATCAAAAACTAAATGAGTAATCCTTTTGGGCTTTGGAACAAAATTTGCTGACTCCGAAAACGCCGACCAAATTTAACGAAGCTGTGGTTGGACCACGAAACAAAGCGGTCTCGCCTACAAAAAACAGTTGCGTGATCACTCGTAACCATTAAAGACATTAAGAGCACTTTCACACTGGCGTTTGCCCAGGGTAGGCGTCCTACTCACGTTGCGGAAAACAGACGCTTGTAACACACTTCTTGATTATATAGAGGTACCAAACGAGCCCCTGTTCACATGATAGTAAATATAAACTCCGTCTCTAGAGCGTACATTTGTAATCTAAGTAGGCATGGTTGAATCATACCTGAGATGCTAACACCAAGGAATTACAAGAGTGGTGGTGGTATCTCCTCGGTCACCACACGAATTCTCACATGGCATAGCACTTGCACGGCGTATAAGCTTAACCAACTTCGAATAATTATTAATAATTTCATTAACTTCAACGGACTCTTAATATACCAAGTCTTGTACATAATATGTCACACAGGTATTGTCTGCAAATCCTATTATATGATATGCTCTACAACTATATCTCTATTATATGCTCATAAATAAAATGGCATTAGGTACTGACTATACTCGTAGTTACAGCAGGTGGGTAGTTGTTACTGAATGACTTAAAATCTACACGACGCGTACAAAGAACAACGTATATACGTCGCATAGTCGCAACGTCTGCTTTTGCGAATACTTTCGACAAAGGTTTCGACAAACGCCAGTGTGTAGGAGCCCTTACGTACATTCTTCGCTAAATACCTACTCGCTCACACGGCCGTCGACCTCTGAGTCAGCGACGGTTCACGCCGTGGCGCTGCATTCACATTAATATATTGAAAAGTTTGCAAATCCAAACGTTTATTGAATTCCACAACCCGCTACTACCGCTCTTGGAAAACGATTAGAGAATTTGAAAGATACGAAATTCCCCAAAAGCTCTTAAATACATACCAAAGCACTTCAGAGAAGGAAGTTTGGATGTTTGCAATTTATCACATAACATCAATGCTGTATTTAGTAAATTTTGCCAAGTGTAAAAAATAAATTAAAAGTTTTAATTTGCAGCTATTAAGTATTTTGGTTTAAGTTAAATCCCAAAATTATTGTGATTACGTCCATATAAACTATTTCTTACCTGTGACTTTGGTTTAAACAATTAGAAACAGTTAGACCCGTTTCTCAGGGGAGCGACGTTCGGGAGAGTCGCTCGACGTTCCTAGCTAACATCTCCTATAGTAATACCTACTACCTACCTGCCAAATTTTAACCTCAAGTCATTTTTCAAGTAACGTTGCCATGTGGTACAACTCATGTAGTTCGGGGAGGTACCACCGCCACCCTCATAATCCTCCGTGAAGCAATTTATTGTGTTTCGGATTGGAGAGGCGTGGTTGCCGGCTTTACTTACAAACGAGGCGAACATCTTAGTCGTCAGTCGTCAAATTTAGGTATGCTTCAATTGTACTTGGGTATGATTATTAATGTCCATGGGCGGCAGTAACTATTTTCGATCAGGTGGAATGCATGCTCGTTTGCTACCTTTACACAGTAAAAAAAAAAAAAAACGTGTTCAGATAATAATTGTGTGACGTTTCACTTTTAAATATATTTAAACTTGTAGTTTTAAAAGATTATGTTCATTATCACCTGTGTGATTTCTTTGTAAGTTTTCAGTAACCAGTGATTCCAAAAAACGACCTGCTTCTATTTGCAATTAACTTGCTGAATATGAGTAAAGATCAATTTGATAATAATGAGTAGTGCTCGAATTTATAAGATGTATAAAGTATCAATAATATTCTATCATTAATAATTATTTTATTGTACCAATAATTTCTAATGACATCATCAAGTTTCACCTTACTGTCCGCGGGCTGACTGGAAGGGAATGCTTATAACAAGGCTGCAGAATTTTTTTATGATATGGGCAAAATTGACGATTCAAAATCATCGGCGGGCCACTAACTAACAGACTCTATTACTTTCGAAGTCTAGTCTGGCCACTTGGAGTTCCTTGGGCCTGGGGTTGGGCACCATAAGTTAAGTTTGCCTCTGTGTATAAGTTTGGACCTTATATTCATTATAAGGTCCAAAAGCATAAATAAATAAATAGTATTTTAAAAAGCTACGTTCGATCATTAAAATGTACAGCCGCACGCATACAATAGACATCAACGGGCGTTCGGCGCACGCGCACGTGAGCTCACTGCACGAAACTCGATCGTACTATCTTATCTGTGCCTACATCACGACTTTGTAGGAAATATTGTAAATTGAAATGTGCTGTACCGTTTCGCATCAAATAAAACTATTTTATTCTATAGCTGCGCGTGATCCACCTACTTAGTAAATCCTTTCTAGCGTAGGAATGTGTTTAAGGATACAATGTAAGATTGCAACAATCCTGTCGTACCGTAGTGTAACCTTCTACTTCTTATAGTTGCACAAAAATACACATTTTTGAATATAAACATTGATATCTCAGTGATACAACCGATATGAGTTTAATAGATTAGCGAGACAAATCTTTAAACTCATGAAAGAGTACAATACAATACTGGCTTTAAACCCAAGCTGGATTAATTCAGCCAACCCTCCTGATTCCTCAATCCTTCTCATTCTGATACAAGTACAGCAATGGCACAGCTGCGGTGATGATGAAAAATGCACCGTAAAAGTAAACAGTTTTTTTTTTTTTTAAATTTCTAAAATATAGAACGTCACTGTAGAGATACCCGGGGCACTGCCACTGCCAAACCGCTTTCCACTGGTTAACAGTTTTTCTTAGAAATTTGCATTTCCTTAGTTACTAATTTTAGTTGTCAACCACAAGCAGGTCTTCAATCCTATCTACGGTTGACCTCACAACACTACGTGGTCGGTTGCTATTTCTACTCCAAAAATAAATAAAAAAATAACTCAATGCACTATCTATAATATTTGAATAGAAATAGCGAGTTCAAGACCGCACCTAATGACCTCAGATCCACAACTTGCAAATCCATATATCTCGCTTATCTGGAAAGCGAGTCGACTTAAATGAAATAAACAGTTTAAACGGATAGAATATTTATGATCCTACCTAAGTAAGTAGCTGTGAACTTGTAATCTGGTCGGTAAATATGAATATGAAATATCGTTTAAGAGGATTGTTGCTGTAGAGGCATTCCCAGAGATCTACAATAAAGACCTTCTTAGTAGCACAAAACGATGTCTGCAAATATTGTGACGCTATTTGCTTTTTACTGGTGTTGGAAAGCTACTTTGTGTAATAAAAATAGAAGTTGTAGATCTTTGGAAGAAAATTAACAGATGTTTATGTATTATTTATCTTTCACGATAAGTAATATAGCTAATATTATTAAATTAAAGGCGTAAACAATGACCCAGTCCATCTAATAACATCGATGACAAACTCGAATACGCAAATGCTTTACACACTTCTTGAAAAATCAGTGAACCCTTTAAATGTATTTTGCTTTTCACTTTAGATATGTTTTACAAGAACTTAAAGAAGAGGTGAGACTGCTATTACATAGAGTTATAATTTTATAGCACCACCAGCTGTCTACACAAAATGTTCTCAAAGTACGTTCAAAGAACACATTTGCAGTAACCATTCCACATTATTTTAAAGTATGGATACTATGTTGTCATAAATGCGAAAATTATATTTTTGAAAGCAATTTACACTGCCAATTTATTGTCCAACAGTCTAGGTGGCAACGCAGTCAAATATATATCTTATTACATCTAAATAAGGTTCATCGGAAAAAACAAATACACCGAACACAAAACGAAAGTACGTAACAAAGTTCAAACAAAGTTAATCTCAGGTTTCTCTGCAAAGAAACAATAATTGTCAAAGTTTTAATTTCGCTGGAGTTTCGCCGAATTCGCTTAAGGGGTATTTCTTAACAAATGAAAATCAGGATGTTAAAATCAAGAAACGGTATGCGCAATTGAAATATACACTTTAAATATTAAATTGAAATACAAAATTGTAATGTAAATAATTGTTTAAACATATGGCTAGGCTTATTAAAATTAATTTTCATATAAGTATTGATCGTTAAAGTTTTATAACAACATATTTAAATTTATCAATACCAAGGCAGGCAGCCTACCTGATGGTAGTTAGTCCTCTGGGACCGTCAATGCATCGCCGGCTTTGGAGGACAGCTCTTTTCGCACTTTTTTTGAAGAAGAGATTTCCGGAGCGCTAGACCTGAGGCTCCGGAAATCCCTCAGGAGCAAGCTAATTCCACATCTTACACGCACGAAATAAGAAGGAGCGTGCAAACCGAACTGTTGAAGGCTGCCATTAGTGATTGATGTGGGGTGAAACCTTCGGCTAGTAGTATATTTATGTATAAATTGAAATATTACAGAGAAATGTTGAAACCAATGTAAAAATAAAATCATATTTTAAATTTTCCAACGTAACAAAGTAAATAAAAAATACTTTGACTTAAAATTGCTATATTAATTTAAATGGTATTCAAGACACGTAACCGCAAAATAGACTTTAATGAAATTGCGGCTTAAAGCTTCACATAATTAAGGGTGGCGCGGGCGAGGCGGGCCGGTTTGAATTACAAATTATTACATTAGCCCTTGCTTCCATTATTTGGCCGCGAAACAATTATGTGCTTATTAACCTACAAATAATAAGGGACAAATGTTTTAACTAAGTAGTAATTTTCATTGTAAATATCGTCTTAAGCCCTTTTATAAGCGATAGCGCTCCTAAAATTTATTTTTCATTTTTCAACCTGCTGGCCAATTAATTGACTGACTAGTCAAATAATAAGGCTACTCTGTAATCTCTATAATATTAAATATTTTACATAACATAAAGAATAAAACAATTTCACTAATTGTTTTATACGACAGTTCACTGTATTTTACAAAACGAGAATGAAGAAAGCTGTAATGAAGTACTTGTGATTTAATTATACACGGTCGTTTATCTAATTTCGCTCGCTCCACGTTAACAATGTACATTAATTGAACGCATATTTCATGCCATAATCATGATTTTACTAACAAAATATTTGGTAATCAGAACTAACTGCATTGTAGAGCTAATAACGCTTTAAATCAAATTGATTACTAGAGCGTCCGCTGATTAGACGAATTTGTTCTCTAAGTGAGATGAAATTCAGTCGATAATACATTGATTCCAAATCGTTACCACAACTGAACGTAGTTTAATGCTCTGCATTATTCTTTGTGTGTTAAATGCGGAGCCGGTTGATACTGAAGAGGTATAGGCTTTGATAAATGAACGGAGACGGTCAAAGGAGTTTCTAAACAGCAGAGCATCCTTTATAGCCACATGAATCGCAGGGGAATATCTCAGAGAGATTGGAGCAACCAATGCTAAGTAATAGCATTCTAGATATACCTAAACACAAACAGGTATATTATCGGTTAACATTATACACCTTAAATCATGATAAGCGAACAATACACAACGATTTATAGATATAAACGACAGCTGTTGTCAAAGTTTAATCTAATTCTATACATTTTATTTCTTAAGAACTTCAAAAAGCATAGTTTAATCCTATCTAGAGTTCATCAAATAAATTCGTGAGTCTACGGGCTAATTTACTGCAATTATAAATACGATCTGCCTCTTAAGGCTATTTGGCCAATGCGCTATTAGTAAGCTCTACACACAGAAAACAATCATATAAAAAACTTTATTTAATCTACATCTACATGTTGATAATGTAAAGCGCAAATTACCAATAACCTGTTATGCTATGCTAATTTACTTCGGAGGTAAATTTATAACTTTCTAAATAAAATTTTCGTCATAAACTTTGAAAACTAGTGCGTTAAAATACGTTACGAACTTTATGGTTCCATTTACGCTCGACCTGACTTATTTTTATATATAGAACATTAATTGCTGGGATCCGCTTTTATTCTTTTTTTCATTCAACGAGCACCTGTGTCTAAAAGCGGACCCAAGAGATGATTTCGATGACTGGTTATTTTTTGGACAAATAAAACCATTCAATGTCGGTTTGCCCCGTCGAAAAGAACACTTTAATACCCGTAATTAAGGTTGATATTAGGGTACAAAGTGGTACAAACATGATGTTTTTTTTAATGTCTTCTTTTTAGACAGAGGGTGAGAAGATGAGTCCACTGACAAGCCTGAGGCAAGCAGGTAGAAAATCGATTGTTATTCGATGCCGGCCACAACGTAATAACTCAAGAGTCTAGAGAATGGAAACGAATGTGTTGACAAAAGAGTACGAATTGAATTAGCTTCAAAATTAAGATTTTTCACGTTCTCGATAAAATTGAGAAAATAATAGAATAATGTAAATTACCCACGACGGAATGGTGATGGTTTATGCGTTTAGGGTTGTTTGAGTGTTCAAAACATGAATTTCCCAGTTACATCTTAAATGAGAAAGTGAATGCTCCGGTGGTTCGGACATGTTGAAAGAATGACGGATGAAAGGTTACCAAAACAGATATACAATGCGAATGT
>DWNR01003788.1:0-11459 GCA_018250455.1 Polygonus leo | reverse complement strand
AATTAATACAGTAGCGTTCAATGTTTACATCGAAGTCATCGAACTACTCTAACGTGACGTCACAAGGGACGCCATGACACTTTGAAGCGTTTTGGCGGAAATAACAAAATTTGAAAGTAAAATGTATTTTTTTAATATTAATTCCTCCTTTTGAGCAGAAATATGATACTCATTGTATACAATATTTATTTCTGAACATAAAAAAACAGTTATTCAAAATTTGTCATCATGCCTATTGCACAATACTTGTTCCTTAATAAATATGCAGTGCAGTCATTTATAACCACTCAACATTGTAACCAATACCTGTCTAAGAATAAAACTGGTGGACGAGTTAAATACGGTAATATTAATATCGTGTCAATATTTGTTAATTAAATATCTAATAGTTTACGGTCGATTAGAACTGACACATAAATACTGATATTAAAGTATATAATAGCCGTGCCTTGAAGAATGAACTTGAAAATGGTTTAAGTCTAGAACAGTAGTTCTTAACCAGTGGTGCGCGGACCAGTACGGGGAACACTAAGTTATTTGCATAGTTTTCATGCACTTACGATTTAATAAAATAAATGTAGCTGTGAATTTAAAAAATCGCGTTAAAAATGATTTTTACAACTTCCCAAAGGCGTACTGTTCATTTCAAATGTTTTTCCACGTATTTTAATTAGACATCCAAATTTTAAAAGATACCTATTTTACTCCCAAACATTTAGTGGTCGTAAACCACGTAACCAAAGTTTATTCAAAATGTCCGTCACCAGAGAACTCTACTCTCTAGAAACGAACACAGTTCGCCTGTTAATAGTAGTAAAATATTCTTTGTATTATTACATACAATTTTAGTACCATATTATCCACACATACAATTTTATATTATATATAAATCAAATTGTTACCATTTTAAATTGAGAACGAACTTGACGTCACTTGAACTTGGCCATTCTTTATTATCACGGTTTACAGTAGTACAATTATTGCCAATGGCCGAGAGATGATTGATCTATTGCATAAATGTGAGAGCCTTGTTTGAAGCAAACGATGTCTATGACGTACTAATGGATAACTGACAAATATTTGCCCGGAGCTAGATTTATTTACAAGAAAGAGTTATTATACAATCATAATTATTTTCTGTGTAACTCCCAATCATTATTGAGGCTGCTAGAACCAGAGTGGCCTAACTGCATTTCAGCGACTTTTGTCTTAGTTCATTTTCGTCTAGTAGTAGACTAAAATTGCTGACATGAGTTGGATGTATCAACTACGTATCAACTTTGTGATAATCGATTTCACCGAATTTTGGTGGTTAATAAATAAATATTGTAAAATAATGTAAAACATTATTTTTCATATTTTGTGTATTATTTATTTACAATGAAATCACATAGTCTTACACCGATGTTGGTTAAGACATGACTCTTGTGTTTCAATGATAGCCCTAAAGACTAGCAAAGCGCGAGTGTGACTTGAAACGCAGGATTCCATAACACTAATTCAGTTAAATTTTCGAAAATTTCATTTCATTAAGAGAGGTACCCTTAAATATCAGAACTAGTTCGCACATCGCGAATATTTTGGTCCTTAAGGGAAGCATCTTCTCGTATGATCGACCTCAATTTTTACAATAGTATTTGAAGCTTAGGCAGCAAGAACCACTTACAATCAGCTGAACTGCTTCCAAGTAGCAATGTTAGTACTTAATGTACTAACTAACTGATAATATTAGCGATATCACAGTTAAAATTTGACCAGCCGATAACCGATTTTTATCGAAGCCAATCGCGTAGATGCTAATCGAAGAACGGAAAGCGCGACCTTCCAACATTTCATAACCAAACCCACCCACTACGCTCGCATCCTGTTCGCCGAAACTGACTCAGAGGCATTTCCTATTACAATATCAGTTTTATTGTTTCAACAATAACATTCGTTAAGCGTTTACTAATTAATGTTTAATTGACAACTTTACATATGAATCTGTCATGTATTTCGTTTTTAATTTGAAGTTCGACCGGGGAGATACCGCTGCCACCCTCATAATCCGACGTGAAGCAATTCATGTGTTTTGGTTTCGAGAGGCGCGGTTGCCGGCTATATATGTATGAGGCGAACATCTTAGTCAACAGGGGTAGCAACGCATCTGTGATCAAATTCAGGTATGACTCAATAGTACCTGGGGATGATTATTGATATCCCTAGGTGGCAGTGACCACTTACCACGGACTGCGTGCTCGTTTGCTACGCTCACTCAATAAAAAAATAAGCGTTTGCTAATAGTGTTTATTTGACAACTTTACTTATGAATCTGTCATGGAAATTGCTTTTAATTTGAAGAAGCAAACGAGTAGATTACTGCCGTTCATGACGTCTCTGATAAACCTCTAGGTTTGTAAATTACTCATAATCCGCTAATCAATGATGCGTCATTTCTCTTGAGGACTAATTCACTCACATCTTGTATAGGTATTGATTACCAATCCTTACCAGGCGAAATACAAATAACGTATAAACAACTGTCACGCAGTGAATTATATTGGAATGCAGTTTCTACTACCTCTAAAAATTCCGCCTACCCAGATCGATTCCTAGATAGAAACGAATTTACATAGCGATTCAGATTATGTACAAGATGTTTTTTATCTCTAAATATCTTAATAGCATTTACCGGTATTAATGTCAGTCTAATCTACTAGTATAAAAATCTTAAAATAATAATTGGTTACGATGAGATAAATCTAATCCTGTACTAAGTAATATAATATCTGGCTAAAATCTTAGGCTAAATACAAACAAATTTGAAAATAGCATCTTAGTATAAGATTACTTTTTGCAGTGATTTAAATAAAACTAGGTATAATGTTATAAATGTAAGTTAATCAGCCGTGTCTATTTCTTGACGCAATTGTAATACAGACCAAACAAAATTGTAAATTCCATATTAATCCTCAGATTGTTCCAATGCATTCCATTTCTTCCCCTTTTTTGAAGACAATTACGTCAAGACAATTTCGTGATTTTCAAGATCACCGCAAATAATACCTTATACACTCATAGCCCCACACTAGGATTCCCTTTGTCGTGGTTGCCATGGTCACACACAAGACGCGTCAAACACCCAGGCCCTGAACAGAAATCTTAATCCATCCTTTAAATTTCTGTCTGGCCGGGAATCGAACCCGGAACCCTCTGCGCTGCAGACCGGTACGGTGACCGCTGAGCCACGCGGGTCGTCAATAAAAATCCCGGTAGTTGCCCTCAAGTTCTTCCGAGGAGCGCGTCATTGAAAGTTTTCTGTGGTTATGTGAAAAGCGAATCAGTCCTCTTAATGAAATCAACACCCTAGTCAATACGACACTTTCTCTGCGGTACAATGTTGTGTATTATTAACAAGCTAATGCTCGCGGCTTCGTATGCGATGAGAAAATGTTTTGTTATCTATAAGTAGCAGTACCAATAATCATTTTATTATACTTGTATATACAGACGTATATTAATAATGTTGTCTTCTAGAGGGTATGTCAAGATAAAAAAGTACAACTGATTTTAAGTTAGACCATAAGTCTATGAATGAATGAAACTACTGAGTCAAAATGAATTCAATTTGACTCAGTAGTTTTAGCCTAATGCGCGTAAAAACACAGATGGATAGAAAACCAAAAATCTCAAAACGATTGTTTTGGCTTCTATTGCTTTTATATAGACACCCCACGTGTATTCATCTCAAATACCTTCTAAGTACAGATATCATCCAGTTACAATTTTATTATATAGGTATAGATATGTGTTATAAAGTATGTACGTAGTACTTCAAGTCTTCCGGGAAACGTCTAAACATGTTAATTTCCTTTTTCGCATACGAATGTAATTTACACATATTACATAATGTTGTGATTTCGATTCGTTTGCGATGTTCACGATCGTATGATTGTTTTTAATAATGAGGGTGGGTGTATTTAATACCAAAATAGAGTCCAAAACAAATATACTCTAAAAGTATTTCAACTATTCCTAAATTGGACCAATGGACTCAGGACGACGTCGTCCTGTTAAATCAAAAAGGGACCGCGGTCCGTTTTCTGAGAGGTTCCTTTTGACCAACGACTCATAAAAGAAAATTTCGCGGACCCATCAATCAGTTCCAAAGGTTTCGAATTAAAAAGATGTGCAAAACTCATTAATATCAGTTAAGTACTTTCGGGTATAATCTTTAACGAACATTCTTCGATTTTTATATTTTTAAAGGGTCTACTCCGATTAACCGACTTTAAACCGACTTTAAACATTTAAGAGTTGTTAAAATTACTTTATAAAAATACACATATGCCTGTTTTAGTAAATAACATACTTTAAAACAATGCACAATATTTTTTATATATATACTAAAAGTTAATTAAGAAATAAAAAATTACGCTCATAAAACAGACTTTCTTGTGTCTAAATAAGACAATCTTTGGAGCGATAATGAAACTCATCATGTTTTAATTTGGATATCAATATTATTATCAGAATCTAGATAGCATTTTACAGAAGCCTTGAAAGAATAGTCTGACATTTAGACACGTGCAGCAGATAAACATATCAGACGCTTCATAATCGAGATGAGGAACTTTTGATTATGCTTAATTATATCTTAACTTTGAATCGATCTCAAATGCATCTTTATGAATGTATCAGATGTTTTAGTTATATGGCCGCATCTCCCTAGCTGTCAAAATACCGTTTTATAGCACATTTGGAATGAAATTTAATGATTAAATGTTCATCAATATGTACTAAACTCTTCATTAATATCGTCTGTTATCATCACATGGTACTACTACTTTTACCCCAATGATTTGCCTAAGTTGGTACCACTACTGGCCCCTTCCTATTTCCGCCCCATATCGTAGCAATCGATGTGATCAAAAAGGTGTGGTGTCTATCTCAGTCTTCTATGCTATATGAGATCGATTAGAGATTACCATTAGCCGCAGTAACCCCTTACTATCAGGTGAATATTAACCCCTCCTATAGCATAAAAACCCTGTAACTACCGCTGCTAAATGCATCGCAAAGAAGACGCGCCAAATCATACACTATATAATTTTACGACACGGAATACGCCCATACACCCAATCAATTTAATCACCGACAACTTACCAGCATGCGCCTAACGTCCGATCATTTAAATAACTAACCATTTCCACTAACCACTGAGTACCTTATAGAGAATCATCCTGATTTTGCTTTAATTGGTGTACTTAAAATGATTGATTGCTATAAAGGTAATCATCATTGAATAACTATTTATGGTTCTATTGCAGTGGCAACTGACCCATCAATTACGACCACATAAAAATACCGACATGAATTTACAACTACAAATTTACAGTTCGCTAAAACAATAGCTTTGAAAAGAATAAACGGAACTCTATGCATTACTATTGCTTAGAACTGTGAAGTTCGCCTCCTGTCTATGTGCGATTTTTTTTCAACCGAAGAACACACCACAGCATACTTTAGAGGATTATGAGGGCGATGGATGTATGAACCTCGAACGAACAGTACTCTCGAGTATTCAGTATCTGGTACTATTTTGAAAAGACACACGAGCCACAACCTCATATATTCCTAAAGAAATACATTCCATTTCAACCGATCCGCGTAAATTAGTCATGGTTAACAAAACACCCACCTGTTTACTCAACTACGATGGCATATTACATAAAGCATCCAATTAAACTGTCAACGAGCTCTCTTAGTACAGAATTACACACGATGTGGATTATCGATTCTTAAAATAAGGAAGAGAGAAATCGTCCCAGTGAGGTTACAAAAACCAATGCAATCTTAAGGCAAACGTCCTATTGACGACTAGAAACTAGTAAACGAACAAAGTGCCAGTTCAGCAATAAACCTATGATTACGGCTATATTGCGCTCAGTAAAACGAGCGAGCTGATTATATACCTAGTGGTGTCACTTTAATTACTCAACATTTAACCAATATAATAACTGACTAAAGTATAATTTGCTCCGGTTTTACGTCGTTTTACTTGACTTCACCCCAGTAATAATGTCGTATGAATTCTCGGGTATTCGATTGCATTTTCTATAAGTCTAATTTAAAAGTAATTTACAAGACCTAGATAGGTTTATGAAAAAAAAGTAAAACGGTTTCTTATATTCATTTACTTTGAACAAATAAATAAGTATACTTAGAGAAAGTTAGTTATTTATTTTTAATTACAGACCAATTAAAGGAGTTGTTGAATTCGAATGTCAAATTAGATAAATATTTTGAAGACAATTACTATTATTATAGGAAATTTATGATGAGGTTTACGAAAGATCATTACCGTTATCTGAACTTTTTGTGAGCAAGAGTAAATAAAAACAAAAAACAAGTAATGAAGAATGTAGCAGAGATTTGCAGCGCCGATTACGAAGACGTCTGACCACATTCATCTTATTCGGCGCCGGTGAGTCTAGTACCTAATCCTAATTGATTAGCTTGCAATTTATAACGCGGTCGCTGATAAATTCCTAATACACCCGCCTGGAGGCAAAGGCGGTACTGACGTATTTATGCTCCTAATGCTAGGCTTTACTACGGGTAACGTAATAAATCACCACTTTTAATTACAAAACGACCCAGTAGCTTCGACACTTGTCGGTAGGATATGAGTTGGGACACAGACTTGATTGCAATAAATCTGTACCTACATTTTGATTACAGATAGCAAATGTAGGTCGATTTTATAATATTAATGGGTACGAAGTGAGATTGGGATCTGCTAAATAAGTTCCTATGTTATCAGGGCTTATAAATTATTGTATGTACGAGGAAGATATGTTTTATCCTATAAAGGCAACACACGTGCATGCAATCAACCTGATGGTAAGTGGTCACTGCCGCCTGTACATTACTAATCATCCCTGATAACGATGGAACCACGGATGTGTTGCTACCCTGCGAGGACTAACGAGTTCGTCTCATGTATATGTATAGCGGGCAATGCCTCTCCAATCCGTAACACATAATTATATTGAATCACGGTAAATTATGAAGGTGGCGATGGTACCTAAGCGATCGAACTACATGAGTTCTATCACCTGGCAAACAAAGTGTTAGTATAATTATTTAAATAGAATAGAATAGAAAATTTAAATAAATCCTTTTAACCTAACTTAATCTACTCGTATCCGCATACCCTATTTGATGAATTTTGGTATTACGGCGTACATAACGATATTACGCAAAAGGTTCCAGGTTCAATGCCCAGCCAGACAAATATTTAAATAAATATTATAAGGCATTACTTGCTACAAATTCAAGCTTAAACCTAAAATTAAAACGACTTTGTTGATCGACGGTTGTTTACTAATCCTTAGATTGCAGCGAAAAACTTGTAAATGGTAATATATAGGTGCGAATTGGTGTGAAGTAGTTTTAATCTTACTTTAGAAATATAATAATTATGTTGTAATTGTAATTAACAGGTAACATAATTGTGCAATAAAGCATTTTATTTTAACGTTGAATTTAAATTACGTTGTACTCTGATTTGGTATGTTTGGTATTTGATTGTGTAATTTTATTATGTGGTTATGATTTATTAAGATGATTGTTATTTGTTATTGATTTATTTAACCTCATAAACATATCGTACAAACTACCAGGTGGTAGAACTCTTTTAGTTCGACCGAGGAGATACCACCGCCACCCTCATAATCCTCCGTGAAGCAATTGTTTTGTTTCGGTTTGATGAATTATAAGCCACCATAAGGGCCATAAGCTTAATATACACAAGTCACACTGGTCACTATACCGATTTTTGGACAAATACCACATAAATTTTATAGAAAACCGTCTGGGTATTTGTGTTTACCATCACATAAGCACAGATTATTTTAATAGCCTGCCGACGACCACATGGTGCAACGGTCACGGTCTGACATGCAAAGGCTACTAAGCTAGGTTCCCAGTTAGATAACAGTCTAAATGATTCCGCGTTTGGGTATATACTCAGCTTGTGTCCATGGCACCCACGACACAGATAATACAGGCTGTGAATGTAGAAAATAGAAAGCGTTATTGTTATAAGTGAGAAGGCTTGAAAAATAAACTAACGGAGATTAATCAAATACCGTATATACTTTCTTTGGCATTTCTCAAAGTACTTAATAATAATATGTATCTGCCATGTCTAGAGAGTAGAGACGGTAAACCTATATATCTTTGGAGAGATTCCATTTACTGTAACGCCAACCACATTTCAAGTTAAAGATAAGAATCCATTAACTTTTTGTAGGTGGCATGATGTGAATTTGTCTTAGTTACTTAATCTTGGTCATTTTTCCTGCTTAATTTTTGAAAGCCATTTTTTGTCTATTGTTTCCGGTTGTTACGTATGTACCTTATTATTATACGCATGCCTTAAATATGAGGTTGTAAGTCTGCTTCTATTTGCATTTGTTTGGAAAAAAAACATCACGGTTACTTATATTTTATCGTTACAAGTCAACATCATCAAAGTCAACTACGAGAGAACACTAAGAGAAAATAAGAGAATAAAATAACGGAGAGACTATTTCTCTTAAAAATCGTTACTTATTTTTTTCCATATGTGAATAATTGGTACTAAAAAGCTACGTCACCCTCGTCTACCTAAATGGTTAAATTCGACGATTAATAACGTCGACAATGTACAAACGAGGAAGTAAAAGTTGGGTTAAATCAAGGTCGGGTATCCTAAGTTAGTGTCGATCTATAAATAAAAAGGTCGTAACAATGGTAGTCGCGATGCAAACATTGAGCAAGAGATCATGTTGAAAGATAATAGAATAATTCGATCGTATCGGCAGACTGTTCATTTAAGTGTAACGTTCGATAAAATGTAGATCGAGATCAGCCAAAAGTGTAAGCCTCGACCATACTAGAGCATGTTTGTATCGGCGCAGTCTGACCGAAGTTGCGACATTCAATTGCGACACTACGCGTATTTACAGCAGCAGAAGTTTAGGCTCAATTCGATTGTTTGAATTAATCGTTCATTAGACCAAAGTTAGTCCTTTTACATTCGTCGTCGACATGGATATTCAGATTTAGTGTCCAATGTGCATGATATAGAGTAGGGGCCCCATCAGCTCAAAAAAATTCAGAAATCTTGCTCAAAGTTATTTCTATAAAATAAACAAAACAGTGCATTTATTTCTTATGTATGCTTGATTTTCTGCTTACTTACTCAATGTATTTTCTTTAAAAAATCCTATATCTTAGCATACATGAAAGTGATGGAAGTTTTTAAGTTTTTGCCATCTTAAATAGTTTAAATGTAATAGAAATATCTAATAATTTAACGGGTTATTAGACATATGCATACCAGATGTTCTAATTTAATTCGCAGGTGTGATTTGACCTGATACAGATTTCTACGAGCGTGACTTACTATTTACGAATTACTTAGGTTACATGGTCGTTCGCTAGTTTGCTACTAGAATTTGACAAAATAGAAACCAATGCGAACAAGACTTTACGGCGTCTAACGAGGAAGTAAAAGTCCTTGTTTAAGGATAGGGTACGAGAATCCAATTTACGCGATTACAAAACAGTCGTGACAACACTGGTCAGTGTTTCTATACGTAAATAATTTGCATCAATGCACCTGTTCACAGTCGCACCAACTTATCTAATGAACATATCGCTGGAATACGTTACCAGCTTCAATGAGTTGTGAAATTACCTCTCGCTCGACGATTTTGTGTCACCGCCAGATAATTACTTCAGTTTGTTTACAACATAAAACGTAACAAATTATAGGTTCCTTAAGTGCTAATTGATCTACGATTAAATGTCTGTTACATAAATAAGTAGTTAAAAGTCATTTTGTATTATCGAATAATAAATTTATTACTTAGTTCCAAGAATTCCAGTACAATGTGAACGGTTCGTATTTTATGCTCTGGTTACTACTTTTGTAAATCACGCTAACTGTACTGCCATATAATTACAACTGATAACGTCGATTAAAACACAAAATTCGTTTGCATTTATCAATACACCTACGCCACAAAGCAACATAGCAATTTCATACTTTGCAACAAATTTAAACTTTCTTACTCAAGAATAGCGAGTGGCAACATCTATAAGAAATGTTTATTTGGACCACTAGTAACTTCAATTAGGGTACAGTGTTTGAATAAAAAAAAAACAATATATTTTTCTGGGTTCTAATTGATTCCTTTGGTCTTTACAGAAACAATCGCCGCAGCAGATGATCAGTCAACGTCAGCGTCGTGGTGGCAAGCGGGAACAGCGACGCCCTTCCGCGAAAGTGCTGGCAGTAGCAGCGTGTTCTCTTCCACCCACGGCTTAGTCCAGACCCACCCTACTGGCAACGATCCCTTCGGATCCTTCGCTGGAATCGGCAGCACCATCGGACCATCTGCAAACCCATTCGCCCAAACCAGCGGCAGCGGTCCGCTGAGCGGCAGCTTCCGAAGCAGCAACCCGTTACCACCACTGGCAAGAAACGCAAACGGCAGGCCTTCGCTGAAGCACTTGGATTTCACGAGCAGCGCCACCGCTGAACTTAGAAGAAACCCAGCGCTGTCTGCCCCTGATGAGTGCGCAAGAGCTTGCAGAGAAAATGAACCGCCCAGAATCTGTTACTACCACTTCACCCTCGAATTCTACACGGTATTGGGAGCGTAAGTATATTTATTGTCTCTGATTATACTTTAGATGCTATAAAAATGAAAAAAAAAACATATTTTTCGTCTGTATTACTAATACAATCATGAACTATATACATTTAATCAAACCAATTGTAACATATAAATCATCTTATTCCATTTGTGGAATTAAAATTATTGTATAGCCGTTATTAAATGCATAATTTAACAAAACTTGCACGTAACTAAAATCTAAGACACGATACTCGTATCACTACATACACTGATGTAGGTGAATCCATTATTCATAAATTCGTATTACGCAACTTCATAACTATTATAATGATATTATCAAGTACGAAACGTGTAGATTTATAGACGAACGAGTCTTAGAGGACATTGTTAAAAAGCGATTACAAATTTAATGTCCTGTTCCATTCAAATGTATTTCAGTCAGTTTTGATAATATGAGTCACTAGCATCTGAATATTTTCTTTTAACTCCGTCGCATTTAATTTTGTTTGAGGTCAAATATTTATTCGTTCTATTTGCGGGGACGTGAACGTTAAAAACATCGGCTTGCAAGTCTACTTTTTCACTTCGCACATTAATTTAACGGTTTGTTTCACACGGATAAGTCGCTTTTAGCACCATTTCTATACGAAGTGATCCAAATTCCGTCGCCGCTGTATGTAATTGATAGGTGACGACAGAACTTATGCAAACTTGGTAGTTTCGTCATCATTTGGGTTATGCGTCCAGGGAGGGGCTCAATAGTGGTTTAATAACTGATAAGAA
>DWNR01003787.1:0-11459 GCA_018250455.1 Polygonus leo | reverse complement strand
TAAAGCGTGTTAAAAATTTGAAAAATGAAAAAAGGACCCTGTGCCTAAAGTATTAAAGATATTTGATTGAAAATTTGGTTGGAGACTTGGAAGATGGATAGGTTCATGTGGTTAAATTTATTGTCGTATTATAGTATCCACACTGTATAGGTAGCATTCAATATATAAGGAACAATAATGGGTCTGTATTATTATTTATCTGTAAGACAAAGTAATGAGTGGCGAAATGGTTGGGACATCTGATAGACTAAACTACCTACCTAAATGTTTTCCATATTGTATGATGTTTCTTTACCAGCAATGGAAGAGGAAAGAACTATTATTCGTAAAGGAAAATAGAAATACAAAATATATAATCTTAGGGGTACTTCGTACAGTTTACTCCAAACTTTAACGTTGATCCACCGATAAACAGTTTTTGTGTAAACATGCAGCCAAAACTGGTTTTCATTTCTTTGTGTAAGTGATTCTTTGTTGCTAAGTTTACACTCGACAGATAATTTAAAATGTCCCAAAATAGTTTTTAAGAACATTGGCCTCGTGACATGCATCACAAAATAAAGATAAATGGTGACATTCTTTCAATATTATTGTCCAATTACAACAAAATAATCAACACAGATAAATAATACATACCTATTCATACTATACCTATACCATTTCAAGCCATAATTATATAATTAATTTTTCATTATGACAGATTAATTTTATTCATAAATATTAATTTGCTATAAGTAATCATTATTTCTAGGTATTTAAGCAAATCATTATGATTTATTTCCTTCTCAAGGGGTCCCAAAAGAATTTAAATTCTATCCTAATGGCAAGTATACAATATTAAAATTTAAAACAAACTTATATAAGCTAATATTAGCTTCAATATAAGAAAATTATAGATGTTCCGGAAATGAATTATTATTCACGAATCATTTCTTATTTTATTCTCCTGACGAAATTAGACATTAAGCCATTTTCAAAAAAAATATTAACTTGACTGTGAATCCTCTGGATACATAAAAAAAAACTACATTATCCTTAAAATTTATGACAGACACAACCACAAAAAATACTTAATATTGAATTAGGTACTGCATATAACAGTCACCATCATTGCTGAGACATCATAACTGAAACTGCAGCTGTAGACACCACATTAGAAAATGGGGAGGAGAGGTTAAAGTCTTCGGGGCGAACCTCTTTACCCTGGCTGCTCTCAAGCAGCAAAGACCAGTATTAATAATATTATTTATTCTGCTATAAAATTACATTTTGCAATATTATAACATCTATACTAATATTATAAATGTGAATGTAAATTTGTTTGTTACACTTTCACGACAAGACTACTGAACTAATTGAAATGAAATGAATAATTGTAATGAAATTTGGTACACAAATATAGTGAACCTTAGAAAAGAACATAGGATACTTTGAATTGCCAAAAATAGGCTTAAAGGTGTTGAAATAAGGGATGAAAATTTGTTTTGTCATCGTCAAAGATAAAAACATGAAACTTTGTATTTAGGCATTGGATAAGAAGTAAATAAATATGAGTATTAGAGGGTTTGACATTTCGACTCCGATGATGCAAAAAATATGATTTCCCGTAGCAAAGTCTTCTGGAATTTGCTTCGAAGGGCAATAATAACCGAATGATCATGAGCCAAGCCGCGGGTGAAATCTTGTAATAAAATACATTTAAATAGTATTGAAAACCGAGCGAGTGTTTATAGCAAAGTACACAAAAGAACTATATAATACTATAAATTCAATAGATACATATACCTTAACATGTTTAACCATCATATGTTTGTTTGTTCAAAATATATTGTTAGCAAATATAGCACTGTGAAGCCACTAATAGCTACAATAAACAGAAATTGTCATGTTTAAATGCATGACATGCATATGCAGAAATAAAAAGTAAATAGTTACATACATTAAGTATAACAATTTTCACATGAATATAAGTTAAATATTATGTTTTAAATATAGATACATAGGATGAATTTGAGATGACTATATGAGATTTATTATAACTTTTTTATAAATATATTTACTAATGGCTTAGTAAACATTAGAGACAAGTTAAAATCATCAGTATGTGAATCTGAGATGATAGGGTCCATTGTATAAGATAATGGTTTCATCTATGTACCATTGAACCATAAGGAACTTTAAAAATTAATAACGTAATTGTTTATATATAATTAATTAACCACGTCATTCATAATGAATATATTATAACACAATTTTACAATCATACGAGTTTACCTTACAGACTTGTCCTGCCAGTTTCAACTCTCAATTTGTAATAAAAAAAATTTGGGACATTCATTGAAATAGAATATAGCCTATATTTTAAGTTTTACCGAGTTACATATCTGTGCAAAATTTCATTAAAATCAATACGGAAGTTTTGGAAATTAATCTGGACAAAAATCATGACACAATATATACAAAGATTAAATTAAGCTTAATGTCTATAAAGTAATTTAATTTACTGAGAAAATACTCATAAATATTCATAGAAGTCATAATCCACCATAAAATAAGCAATCTTTAACGTGTCCATTAAAACACATACATTAAATTGAATGTAGGTATTTGAATATTACTCATTAGTCACTGAAGAGCAATTATGTGAATGACGACATGGGACTATTTTGGTCATAATAATTAACAACACACAATTATATGCACACACACACTCAAGCACAAATAATTTATACAGTAATTAGGATGGTATATTTTTTGTTATTTCTGTTGCATCTGACCATTTGCATGCAAATTCGGGGGATAAATCAAAATTATTTATGAACTTTTTATGGTTAATTTGATTATTATCCAACGCTAAATGGTCTTTCATTACTAATGTGCTAGTTAAGGCACATCCAGAGTCAAAAATTATATAAAAAGGCTATAGTATATCCACCACTTTCTTCATGGGATCTATCAACATAACAAAAAAACAGACTTACAAGTTAGTAAACAAAATTTAAAATTTATACAAGAATTCCTTAAAATAATGTAGGCTAGGAAAAAAAATTAGTTGTCAAAATTTTTGTTTGCTTGTACTGAAACATACTCCCACTTAACCTATATTATGTTGAAACAATGTATTCCTAGTTAGAAGGGCTATTTCAAAAAACATATAAATACAACCTATCTATGCATAAATAAATACTTCATAGTTGTATAGAGCCAGCTACCATTTTGCTATGGAATAAAGTGAAACACAAAAATAGCATAGAAATTTCTATCTGTTAGAGAATTCAAAGGCCAAGAAGATATTGATCAGTGTCCTCAATTTTCTTTATTGAAGAATGCAAAAAATGAGTATGGTACCCACTCATTTTACACATCATGTATACATTAGTGAGAGTCACATAAACCAAAAATATTTGCATGTTATTGTTATCTTTTACTTGATTCCTTAAGTTCAAATTTTTACATAGTTATGTACGTTTTTAATCTTGTAATATACTATGGACCTGAAATTGTTGTATTGAGTTTTTGTAGTATAAAATGTTAATAAACACATTGCAAATATGATGAAGTAAATCGATATATTTACTTTATCATATTTACTGTAGAGGTCTGTTTTACTTCCCTATCATATAATATAAAACAATAATCATAACATGATACAATTACATTCAATATTATGTTGAACATTAAATTAAAAAAAAAATGTTTAAAAGTTCACGATTGCATCAGGCAGCAACTTTTTTGTCTGTAATCTGTGCACCTCTTTCAATGCGTCAAGTTCAAGGTCATTCGTAATTTGTAATACACCAAAATCTCATACAATGTTATGCGAGTACGTAAAGAATTTCAACCTTAAGTCACGTACATACAGCTAAATTTAGCCAAATTTTCAACGCAGTAATGATTTATCATAAGCACGAGGATCAGTCAATGTCCAAGTGGTAAACTCACCTGCAAATCTAATTTTTATGAGGTCCAATGGATGAAGGATGAGTGTAGACGTGACGCCACCTGATATACCAGCTACCAGGTGCTCGTACTTTATGTGATTGAAGAGCGCGAGTTTGGAAGACGACGAATTAGGATTCTTCATTGTAGTCATGACGATTGTTGAAAACGTAAATCACAGTTATAACATTTTGTTTGGTAGGTACGTAATGTGAACTATGCTTGCCGAACACTCTCCCGGGAATCTTTTGCGAAATTAACTAAACAACGATCTTTACTGCACATCATTGCTTTCGTAATATTCCGACGAAATGGAATAGGCGTGAGCGAAATGATTTCCACATGATTTCTTTCAAGTCAGTAATTCTTTGTGACGTTCCGTTCCACGTACATCAAGTAAAACTTTTGCAAAGTTAGGTTAATTCAAGTGCTTATGTCTTGTTTTTACGTGCATTGATTAAAATTATTTAATTTCACAAATTGTAAAAATAGAAAGTAAGAAATATCTTATAAAATTTACAATTTTTTAAATTCAAAGATTATAATAAAAGTGAGCAGTGACGTCTGCATGAAAAGACTTCTTATGCTGCGGCTTCAGTTGTGAAGGTTAGGATAGAGTAGACCAAAAATACCCAAATATCCATAATTTCGGGTCTCAAGGACAATCTCTTTTCCCAAATAATTCTCAAGGGAATAAATAGGGGGTACTTTGTGCAAATGTAATTTTTTTATTTTTAAATTTTATTATATTTATACTGTAGATACCAAGTGAAATTGCAAAACACAACATTAGTAGGTAGCGTACTTCGATGAGCTGGATATATAACTATCGCTGAGTCAAAATCATCATTTTAAGATCCAATCTGTTTTTATATGGAGAATCATGTAAATATCACTTATTGTATAGTGACGATTTGGAAATTTTTCTTTCAGTGACAATTAAATTACATATGATTCGAACAGGTAATTGCAAGGTCATAGTCGAAACTTTTCGATAACGCAGATGAGGGTAAAACGATCAACGATCTTCCAGTATTAATTCGGTTCATTACCCAGTGTAATAAGTATTTGTAACCTGACGAGCCACGAGAAAAACGCCATACGAACTGACTACCCAGTTTAACTAAGTTACAAGTTCGTCCAGCGATTACATTCGGAGTTCGCTCACCAGCACGTCGTTCCTGAGGTAGTGGCCAAAACCCTAGATTCTTATTTTCCTCGATTCTATTTCTATTTATATTTCTTTTCTATTGTATTATCCTCAATTCTGATTATGTCCCATGTGCACTAAAAAGTCTTAATAGACTTTATATGTGGACCCTAACCTTTATTGTATAAGTGCAATAGCCGTGACATCTATATGAGATTTAATGAAAGAAATTTAAATTTTGAGCATGGCAACTATTATACAACTGTCAAAAGCCCTCTTCCTTCACATTGGCCTTTTTGACAACTAGCAAGAATATTACACATTTATTACGTAAATCAGCGAGCAAAAATTTGTTAGTGCAAGGATTCTAAGAAAAATGTTGAAAGTAGCCACTATATTGAGAGTAATCTCAAAAGACGCCAATAATGCGCGTTCTCTCGCTACGGCGGCAGCCTACAAACAAGCCTTAATCAACGTTCCCCCAACTAAGCTGACCGCACTCGACAATGGACTTCGTGTTGCGTCCGAAGACTCCGGCTCTCCAACCGCCACGGTGGGACTGTGGATCGACGCTGGATCCAGGTATGAGACGGCCAAAAACAACGGCGTCGCACACTTCTTAGAGCATATGGCTTTCAAAGGCACAAGCAAGCGATCCCAGACAGACTTGGAGTTGCTCGTTGAAAACATGGGAGCGCACTTGAACGCGTACACGTCTCGCGAGCAGACCGTGTTCTACGCGAAGTGCCTGGCCCAAGACGTGCCCACCGCCGTCGAAATCCTTGCCGACATCATTCAGAACTCATCGCTCGCTGAACCCGAAATCGAACGAGAGAGGGGCGTCATTCTGCGCGAAATGCAAGACGTCGAGAGCAACTTGCAAGAGGTAGTGTTCGATCATCTCCACGCCACTGCATTCCAGGGTACGCCCCTCGGCCAGACCATCCTTGGACCCACTAAGAACATTAAGAAAATCTCCAAGGCTGACCTCCAGCAATACATCAAGGCCCACTACCAGCCCTCCAGGATTGTGCTTGCTGGAGCTGGTGGAGTTGAACATGAAAGGCTCGTAGACTTAGCCAACAAACATTTCAGTGGCCTTAAGAACACACCCTCTGATTTCCAATTGGCTCCTTGCCGTTACACTGGGTCTGAAATCCGTGTCAGAGATGATTCTATGCCTCTGGTGCACATGGCACTTGCAGTTGAAGGAGCTGGTTGGACCGATGCTGACAACATTCCTCTGATGGTGGCTAACACTCTTATTGGAGCGTGGGACCGTTCCCAGGGTGGTGGTGCCAACAATGCTTCATTCCTTGCTCGTGCCGCATCACTTGAGAACCTGGCACACAGTTTCCAGTCCTTCAACACTTGCTACAAGGATACCGGTCTTTGGGGTATCTACTTTGTTTCAGAGCCCATGCAAGCAGAGGACATGATCTTCAACATCCAAAGAGAGTGGATGAAGCTGTGCTTGTCAGTCACCGAGGGTGAAGTTGAGAGGGCAAAGAACCTTCTCAAGACTAACATGCTCCTTCAGCTCGATGGCACCACACCCATCTGTGAGGACATCGGTCGCCAGATGCTGTGTTACAACCGTCGCGTCCCAATTCATGAGCTTGATGCTCGCATTGAGTCAGTCTCAGTCCAGGATGTGCGTGATGTTTGCTACAAATACTTGTACGACCGCTGCCCAGTTGTGGCAGCCGTTGGACCCACAGAAGCAATCCCAGATTACACCAGGCTCCGTGCTGGTATGTACTGGCTCAGAGCGTAAATAATCAATGACATAGATAATTAGGAAATTTAAAAATTGTAAGTCATGTAAGATCGAATGCATTAAAGTACTCGCCCAAATGTCTGTTGTTTTATTGGAATAAAACACAATGTCTTTGGTGTATGTATTTATTATAGTAACATAAGTTAAATAAAACATGTAAATAATAATGTTTCTTTTTTATTTCTAGGTTAAATACATTATACACTTAATACCTTTAAGTCCCATCAATATTTCTTTGCAGTACAAATTATCTAATGCATATTGTCCCCCATTGATATCCATGTCTGTATCCAACATCAACATGCATTGATCAGAAGTTCAGTAGTTAATCACAAATGAGTTGTACAGGTAAGCAGCATACCCACATACCTTATAAAGACACAAAATCAGCAGCGTCATAATACTGACTGCTGCTAAACACAGAAAGAAATTTATGCAGATGAATGTTAAGATTTCTACCATCAAGATAAAATTCAGGCTGCAGGAACCAGAGTGACCAAACTGCGTTTTTCCCATTTTGACTTATTTGGATATGTTTTGAAAGAATGGTGGATGAAAGGTTACAAAACAGATATACAAATATGTATAACTAGATGTAGATACTGAGGGAGACCCAGTCTGACATTTCATGATCCAATTGATCATGTGCTGACTGAAGCAGATGTCAAATCTCCGAACTTGGTGTGTTTGTATGAGGAGAGTAATGAAAGTGGAAGAAGCTAGGCAAGTATGCCAGAGCCGTGCCATTTGGCACTCAATACTCTCTGCCTACCCGTTAGGCATTGTGCGTGTGTAGGTTTGTGTTATTACAAATGGTAACCAGATGCCCTAAAATCGTTTCTGATATACAACTTTAGGCCACTCTGGTTTTAGCAGCCTGAAATGCGCCATTGAATGGAATTGAAAGTTTAAGATACATCCATAACTACCAATGTATCAAGAACAATTATAAGATTCACTTACACATCAACAGACAACAATAAGGCCGGGGAATATCCACAACATTGTTATCATTTCATGATTCTTTAAATTTTATGTGTGTTTGATGACTATTTAATTATTATGTTGAAACCATGTGGTAGAAATGTACCTACAAAGTATTTAGGTTATCTTACACAGGCAAATATAATAAAATTAGAGTTTTGGTGAAGTTTTTAAGCGTTCATGCTGCAATTGCCTGCAAAGGTTGCCGTCCGCTGCTGTTAGTGAATCAATTTACACCTGACAGCACTTTAAATAAATTTTATGCAAAAAAAACAGCAACATTTATATAAGAATATAACTGTCTACTTATATGGTGTCAACATTATATAATATTTAACAAATATTGGAATATTGAACTACAGTGGTTTATTCGTCCAGTTCACAGTTATGGGTTTTTATACAGATTGATTAGTTATATTTATTATACATATTCTGTGGATGACATGGTATATTTTACTTGACCAAAGGGACCTTTTGTCAGGTGGAAGAACTCATGTAGTTCGACCGGGGAGGTACCACCGCTACCCGCATAATCCTCCGTGGACCAATTTATTATGTTTCGATATGGAGAGGCGTGGTTGCCCGTTATACTTGAATGCGAGACGAACAGCTTAGTCCTCAGGGGTAGCAACGCATTTGTGAGCAAACTTAGGTATGACTCAATCATACTTGAGGATGATTACTGAGGAGGGGCTATGAGTGTATAAGGTGTTATTTATATTTATTTATTTATTTATTTCTGATGCCCAAGGGCGGCAGTGGCAATTTACCATCAGGTAAACTGCATGCTCGTTTGCTACCTTTACACAATATAAAAAACACCTGTCAGCTGTTGGTACAATGGATAACTTTAAGGCCCCTGGCTAGTAGAAGGCTTATCATAACTAACGCTCTCCTCTTTCTCTTGAACACTGGTAACACTTGGTTTCCTAACCGTACTGGTCTTGCGTTTCTTCCCAAAGGGCAACACCTGCTCGTTATGGCTGATGAGGCTAGCCGAGGATATGAAGACCGACACTTGTTCTGGTGTAGGACACGCCACAATGAGGATGTCTTCTTCTGAATACCCAGAGTTTGTTAGAATTTGCTCTAGTTGCACGAAATATCCAACCACGTTATTCTGAAAAGGAAAAAGTGTAAAGATCATTTCCTTTAAAGCCAAGTCTAATGCCTAGTCACGTAAATTTTTTATCGTAAAGAAATAGTTTTTTCTGTATGTTTGAAAAACTTTTTCTGTATGTAAGTTTGTTAACAAACTTTTTCTGTATGTTTGTTTGCTAATTTTAAGTTTGTAATTTGTAATTGTTAGTAAGTTTCTAATTTTAACTAACCGGTTTTAAAGTGAACTAAATCCAAATCCAAATTGGCGCCAGGGGGGGAGGGGTCACGTAGTCGTGGTCAAGTCACAAGAAGTTATAATTTAATTTTGATAATGATCCATGACCATCCCCCTGGATCCGCCCCTAACTAAATCAACATTGTCTGCAATGTTCACTTAATAACCTGGATACAGCAATAAATGCTGGATTGAAGAGTACAAAACGTCGTCTTTCTTGGCAATTCCGATTCTGATCTATTGGAATTATACCTTCATACATTTAAAAAAAATTGCTCACGCACACAAGGAGCTGAGCGCCAAGATGAGTCTATAGTAAGTACATTAACTTACTTACTTACTTGATTAACTTACCCTAATAGGCCTAAACAGTATAAACTCAGTCTCTTTATTCGCGAGGTACAACTGCATGGACCGCTGCAGTGGAGCGAGGTGGGCCTTGATCCTCCTCTGAGCCTCCTTTACAACTACTGCTATTTGTTCGGGCGTCGCCCACGGCTGGGACTTGAGCTGTTCTGTTGGAGTCCTTTGAGCTATGGAGTGGGCCTGTTGACATAGTTGCTATATATGATTATGAGGTTAAAATTAACATACCAGATTTTAAATGAACATGGTTTAAATGTAGATTAAATATATACTGCTTCAACTCTATGGAGTATGTATTAGTAAAATATTGGATTAAATATAGTATGATTTATGACACTTGTAGCTAGTAAATAAAAAAGTTAATTGCATTTTCAAAGCAAAAGCAAAAAACAAAAAATATATTCTTGGCAAAGTAGTAAATTGAAATGTAAACTTATTTTTTGATTTTCTTAATAGTGATATGAAAAAGACATTTAAATTTAAGAAAATAATTTGTTAGAGAATGTATTTCACTTACGCACCGTCATGCGTAAGTGTGAATTAATAATAACGATATTATTTTTCTGATGTTTAAAATATAACTTAAAAAATTACGCACCGCTTCAATGAACTCAATCATAGGTCCAACCATGACCTCAGTAGCGTCTTTGATGAAAGTCTCACAACAAGCCTTCAGCTGCCTGTCCACTTCCTTCCTCGAGTCCAGGAGATGTTCCTTCACCATCGGCGTGCCTTCTAATAGGAACTCCAATAAAGCATTGTTGCTATTCAGAGAGAATATCTGTCTTGGTTTCTGGATAAGACCATACGCTGCATTCTTGATGTTGCTGAAGTCCAAAGTGGTTTCTTTGACGACAAAATCCACTTGGAACGGTGCGATCTGCTCTCTTAAAATTAACAAATGTTTGATTTGAAACAAGTGCCCGTCTATATGTGTTTTGGTTTCCGAAATCTGTTTCGCCGCGTTATCTATGCTTTGAACGCAGAGAGATATCGCTTCTTGGGCCAATCCTTGAAACACTCTCTTCTCCAGACACCTATAGAGTCTGGACAATGCGGCTAAGGTTCTCCTGACCGCAGGGTACCACATCCCGTGCAAATCTGCCGGCGAAGCCTGTGGCCGTCTTTGAGCTTCCACGTTGATGTTGGCAACTTCCTGCGAAGTAGCCGATAAATCCGATACCATTGAGTTGCGGGAGTCGCTTCGCTTCAGACTCTGTTCTTGGAGGGACATCGCGATTTGCTGGAATATACATTTAACATTATTAAAATACAAATCTAAATTACGACAGCGGACGTTTTATGAAACATATAATTAGATGAATTGCTTAAAGTTGCACACCTTCAGAAGATTTTTTTATAACTAAAACTAGGAATGATATACAGTAAGAGTGAGGGTTACTTTAGGTTCCTCAATGAGGTTTAGTTCAAAAGAAAAAAAAAGGGTTTAAAACTGTCGTTCATTATAGATATATAAAACTCCAACTAACAATATAATTCTTCATGACCTCTGAACATTCTCATGTAATAAATATAAATATAACATTTGAAATACTATTGTAGTTATAAAGATGGCACGTGACGTCATCGGCCTTGGTCTGGGTTTTAAATGATAACATGAAGATATCTATCTTTATTATAAGATAATTTATTACCAGATAACTCGAAAGGTTTACAAATTCGGTTTTGTAAAAATTCGACGTCGGTAGTGCAGCACGTCCGCGCGCAGGTGCACGTGCGCACTTGTGACGTCACACGTGGAGTGTGACGCGACCCACCTCCATCATGAGCAGCTTGTCCGGGTAGGCGAGGTCGCCGGGCGCGGCGCGGTAGTGCAGCACGTCCGCGCGCAGGTGCACGTGCGCACTTGTGACGTCACACGTGGAGTGTGACGCGACCCACCT